>CM066034.1:190044246-190196746 GCA_033557465.1 Ichthyophis bannanicus
ATGTACACAGGCCAGTGTTACCATCTTTGCATAATTAATTTGAAATTGGGTTATGGTTTCATGTTGACTCCCAGAGTCTATCAAGGTCTGGAGGCAGGTTGCCTCGAGCTTTATTGGAATCAAAAAGTTCTGTGCCCTAGGGTGGGGTGTGAGGGTTGACATCCATGGGTTCTTCGGTATCCAGGAGACATTCCCGAACAAAGTGTCCACAGGCTCCACATTTAAAATAGGTGAAGAGGTCATGGCTATGGCCATGCCCTCGCCTAGGAGGTGACTTTGGGTGTCAGGACATGAGAGCCAACATCCTCTTTGGCTTCCCTTTCTGTCCTCCCAGGCTAATGGGTGACCTTCTCACTGTCTGCTTCAGTCACTGGCTGGGCTTCATAAGATCCTTCGGCTATTTCCAGTGTACTCTCCAGTGTAAGCTTGGGCTGCTGACATACCCTCTGTTTCATTGGGGCAGTCAAGCCCTCCAAAACCTGTTTCAATAGCACAAACTTGGCTATCTCGGACACGGTCTTTCCCTCAGCTACAGCCACTTCTATGCAAGATCCTTCAACCGATAGAGGAACCTCTGAGGGTGCACTTTTATCTGGAGCCCCCCTTTCTGAATCATTGTTGGTAGGCCTTTGGGGACACCAGGCCAGTTCCGGTAATGTGGTCTTGACAGCTGCAAACATAGCTCGCCCATCTGGGTTGGCGTGCTGGAATGCAGCCTGACTGCTGCCTGTTAGCATATTCCCAAAATAGGCAGTCCATGTCACCTTTGGCCACCTAACCATGAGGGTGGTTCATTCAAAGTTCACCAAAAAATGGTATGGTTCATCTTCTGATGTCATTTTAAAAAACACTTGCGCTAGAGGGTAGAGTTGCAATCTCTGGGGGGCTGGGTCAACTGAGCTAGGGAACAGTTTGGTTGCTCCCTCTGCACTCGAATACAATCCCGTATCTACTGCTGCTGCTGTTGCTGTCCTTCCAGCAGGGTATGTTGAAAATATTGCTGACATTGATGCTATTGCTGCTGATATTGGTGCTGATGGTGATGACCTTCTGCCAGAATCTGGAGGAGCGACTCCATCCTGGCTTATCACTGTTCTCCTGCAGCACCACCACAGCTTCCTCTTCTGCAGCTGAGTTAACCCTGCAATATTCTAGCTCCAAAAAACCTTTAGCAGTCTCTAGTGGCCAAAACAATTCCTACCTGTCTGGCACTGACTGTGCCTTCTTCAAGCTCCCTAACTAGGGCAAGGCTAACACTCTTAGCCCATACAAACTTAAAAAAAAAAATCCTGAACTGCTGGAGGGATGCAAATTTGCCCTCAGTGTGGCATACGGTGAGAAGAGGGTTTTTTTAGAACATAGACCAGACAGCAGTTCAGGAAAAACAAAAGCAGTTTTTATTCTGTCCCAGCTTGTTAAAACTCCACAAAGAAAAACCTAGAACAGACAGCAGTTCAGGGAAAACAAAATCTGTTTTACTTCTGTCCCAGCTTGTTAAACCTTCACAAGCAGGTTCTCACTGCCCTTCCTCCAGCCCCAGTTAAAGTTCCTACCTCAGAATTCCTTTGCACGGCTTGCCTTGGAAAAACCTCTGGTTTCACGGTCCTCTCTCCCTCCTGCAGCCAGCTGGTTTCTTAACCTTTCCCTGTGAGTCACACCCTCCCAGCCCTGAACTCTGGGCTGTGGACTCTCTTAAAGTGGACTGTTGATACTCCCTTTGGAAAGGGATGGGTAACATTCTATAGACCCCTTCACAGGGCCCTAAAGAACACAAAGGTACCAGGCCTTTGGAATTCATTTCTTCTTTCTCTACATCAAACCTAAAAACCTGGTTATTCCAAACTATTTTAAAGACTAAGGGGCATGTTTACTAAACATTCCTAACGTGCGGGGCCGCGGTAGTGTGCCTGTGCCATATAAGGAGTGGGCGGTTCAGGCCGAAAAAGGAAAAAAAAAGACCGTATGTGTGCGCATCGCGTTAAGGTGCGGGGCCCACATTAGCGCGTGGGAAGGCTAAGTGGGGCGCAGCTGTGCCCATATAGGAATAGAGCTGTAGCACAACGGTAAAGACAACAACCAATGGTGCAGGGACCACGGGTTCAATCCCTCAGTGTGTGTAGCCCAAAAAGGCTGGCAGAGGCACCACCTTGAATGTGGAAATGTGTGTCAGGAGGCAAAATATTTTTGGGGCGGCATAAGGCAGCGCACTGTTCATATTGGGGCGGCATAAGGCGGCGCACTGTTCATTGTGGGCAGCAGGATGCGGCGCGCTGATGGCCACAAGGCGGCACGCTGATGCTAAAGCAAAGGAACACAGCCACAGCACAATGGTTAAGACACTGACCAATGGTGCAGGGACCAGCGGTTCAATCCCTCACAATGCCCATTGAAAAAGGCTAGCTGAGGCAGTATATTTTATGTTGTGGAGTGCTTTACGAGGCTTTTTAATTCTATTTTGTGATAACTACTAGCAAACGCACTCTCACAGCATGTTAACATAAGGCGGACCATAAGGCACATGTTACAGTGCACCGTCCGCCAAGGCACCCTAGAATGTCCCCTATAGGGCAGCATGTATGTTGCGACACAGGATAATGTATAGTGCACCCTATATGGATGGCACCCATAAGGTGGCCTATAGGGCACCCTAAAGAGCACCCTCAGAGGCACCTTATGGGTACAATATGCCAAGGGTGTGTTTGCTGTCATAAAAATATGTACAGTAAACAAAGATAATGCTCTGGACAACCCTATCACAGAACCCCACAGTGGGCTTGAACCCATGACCTCTGGCTGCAAAGGTAGTGACGTAACCATTGGGCTACAGCCCTATAGCTGTCAGCAAGCCCTTGGCTGGCTGCAGAGAGCCTGCACGTCACCTCACAGACAGTCTGCTGTTGTAAACAAGATAGGGTTAGGCCACCCGTACCCATGATGCACTGCACATGCAAATCAGCTGTCCACAGATGCACACAAGATGGGGAATGCACCCCAACAGCTACCCGGCCTGGTAGGGGAATTGTCCGTGTGCACCCACACAGCACCTCGGCCTGGTAGGGGGTCCTGAGCGGGTGGACTACCAACAAAGAGTAGCTACACACCATCACATTGTGCGGGTACTGTGCTCACCCTGAGGGTGTGATGTGGCGCCCAGGACCAGGTCCACAACACCAGCCATGGCTGAATGAGGCCATGACAGAGCTCTAAAACAGTACTAACCTGTGAGATAGGAAGGTGCTACAGAAACATCTTGGATGTCTCAGTTAGTGGAAACCCCCATGGACCCCTAGGTGGTCAAGGTACCCCCTCCTCTTCCCCCCCCCCCCCCCAGGGTGGCAAACAGGGCCTCCCACCAACAGATTCCCCCATCCTCCTCCCCCAATGGCAGTAGAGTGGACCATCAAACCCCAGTCCTGCTGGGGAACAGACACCCTACAGGGCAGTCCAAGCAGCTCCACACACATCCATAACACAATATCAGACAGACTTTAGGCCTGGATATCCAAAGATGCACCCCAGCACTATCTGATATTCTCCTGCAGCAAGCCATCAGCCACTGCACCCTGCAAGGCACTTCATCAAGACACATACTAGCTGTGAACAGTCTGCTGGTTAGCCCTGATGGAAATGCATGCACCCAAAACTGGGGTGGCAGCACACACAAGCAGAGAGTTCTGTGAGGAGGCCCCAACAGGAAACCCATATATATCACAAGAGAGAAACACAATACAGCACTATGGGGATGCCTAGCCATGCTGTCATCACTGCACACTCAGGGTGAGAGTGCTCCCCCAGCAGCACATACGGAGGTCACCCTGTCTGTGTAGGTGGTGGCCGGGCACTACAATGTCACAGCCAGTGCCCTATGCCCTGTGCAGATGCATCCTGGCCAGCCCACCATGTCTGACCTATACCCATGGTACCTTGCTGCTCATTATGCACATTGGCAGGCCAATACTGGCAGTAGTGTTGGCAGTGTGGGTTGGGGAAGGTGTTTGCAGCCAACACACACTGTATAGACAGACACACACTCCCACACCTATGCCAGCATTGTGCTACTATTGAGGGGGTGATTAGCCTTGCCCACCACACCGGTCCTGGGCACGGCACAGGCATGGATATGGTACGCAGTACTGCTGGGGGTCACTCCCCAGGGTGGTGAACACCGTCAGAGGCCAGGCCTGGAGCACGCAACGCAGACACCAAACAGATTGTTCGGATGGGGTCAACTAGCAGTATGTGCGTAACGTAGGGATATCTATCAGCCTGTACTCTTAGCAAACGTTTCAGAGCTGTGAACCTCAGGTGTAGGGTGACATTGCTAAGGTATGCAGGTGCTAGTATTGGGAGATGCACGCAGGGTCCAATGTTCTGCCTCTACAGGAGACATTGGCCAATGGGGCCTGTGGGTGTGGGTGTGGGTGTGGGTGTGTCTGCCCCTGTTGGCTGCTGCTTTACGGCAGCGCTTCCCAAATCCGATCCAGTTTTGCATCACACTGTTCGGGTCTTCCTGCTGTCCCTCATGAATATGCATGAGCTACATCTACATGCCGTGGGGGTGGTGCATAGATATACAGCACAGGCATTTGTATGAGTGGCAGCATGGAACCACCAGGACTGCATTTGGGGGATTCTGCTGTAGGTTCTGCCCCTGTTCATGGTGTCTGTGCTCAGTGGGGTAAAAGATAGATGTATTAACATTGCATATGTCCTCGTCACGAAGGGTGTGTCCTTACTGTCACTGTTTATTTGTGGGGAAAATATGTGGGCAGGATTGGCGGTAGCCCCAGCTGGTCTTTGAACCTGTGACCTTCTGTTCTTGCATGCATTGTCTGTGTGCACTGCACCACTGTGTAGCCACAGATTGGCTGAATTCCCTGGATAGTCCATGACTGTGGATCCGGCAGGGCCTGTCTGTTGCTGTGGACTGTGCCAGTCTGCACATGGCTAGGCCTTTGTCTTCCGTGGCTAGCGGCCACTGCCCCCTGCACCACATGTACTCGTCCGCCAACATGCTGGCATGAGCTTCTCTCAGAGAAAGCAGATGACCTGATTGCAATGTGTCAGTACGGGACTGCATTTGGGCGACTTGGCTGTAGGTATTGCCCATTGTTGTGGTGTGTGTGGTGTTGGGTAAAATATGGGTGATCTCCCCATGCCTATGTTCCCTGCAAGACAGGGGTGTGTGTGCTATCGTTGTTCAGTGGTGAGTAAAATATATGGCCAGGGCTGGAAGGTGCCCCAGCTGGGATTTGAACCTCTGACCCTCTGGTCCTAGAGTTACTGGCTCTGTCCGCTGCACCACACTGTGGCCACAGGGACAGTGCAGTCCCTGGAGATAGTAACATGGCAGGATGGAGTCGCAAAGCCTGCTGTGTGCATTTCTACTGTAGGCTCCTTCACCCTGTCTGGTGACAAACGTGCAAGTAAAGCCCACAGATGACCATGGGAAAAGGGGGATAAAATATAACCAAGCTGGGCTACAGTGATATTAATGGGCAAACATGGAAAACACTCCCAGGACAGCTCCAGAAAAAGGGAAATGTTTTTTGGACGAGTCTCCGCTCCGTACACCTTTCCATAAATCCTTTTGTTTTGGAGCTTTCCTGGGTGTGTTTTCTAGTTTTGCCCATCACTATAACTGTTCCCCAACTGAATTACTATTTTTAATATTTTTGTGGTGGTCATTTTCTATTTTTAATTGCACTTTTGTGCTGTGCACATGTATCACACTGCTCACGTTTTGCAGGTTTCCCCGGTTGTGCTGTACATTGCTGACGGAAATGGTTTCTCTTCCCTTTAAATCCCCTCTACCGCGTGTGGTTCACTTGCGCTATTTTTGCAATGGAAATTAGGCCCCGCAACTGTGCGAGGGGCCTCTCCCCTCCCCTTCCCCGCCCATTAACCCCGTCTCTCCGCCCCTCCGGGGCCTTCCTCCGCCCTCCTTAGGCCTTTCCACGCCTCTATCGGACATTTACGGGCCCGTACTTGTGCGGGGCTCGTTAGTGTGACGCGCACGTGTGCGGGGGTTCGACGCACATTTGCAGGGCGCTTAAGAGCACTTAAGTGCTGCTTTTAGTGCGCTATTTTGCGCCGCGCAAAATAGCGGGTTTTAGTAAACATGCCCCTAAGGGCCCGATATTCGAAAGGCAGTTTCTTGTTTTTCAGACCTGTAAACCATGTAACTGCTGCTGAATGGGATATTCAACAGCACTAACATGATTAGTGCCACTCAATATTCCCACTCTTCTCGCTTATGCACCCCGATGCTAACTGCTTAGCATCAGGGTGTGTGGAGGCATTTGGGGGAGGAGCAGAGGCGTCGATAGTACCTAACCAGGCAGCAGTGATATTGCATGCTGCCCGATTAGGGACCGGCAGCTGTAAGATAGGCAAGGAAAACCTTTGCCTATCTTAAAGCCACTGGAACTAACCAGGCAGCATGCAATATCGCTGCTGCGCATGCACGACAAACCCAGATAGTCAATGCCAGGGTCACATATTTATTTTATTTATTTATTTAACGGTTTTCTATACCACATTTGCACAAAGTGGTTTAAAAAGAGAAACATTACATAATCTGAGTAGATAATTTGGAGATAAATATGGGGTTAAACTATGGGAAAAGGAATATAGATAGTGGTTCAGCAGAGGATCAGGAACAAGGAAAGGAATCATTTATATTACCAAAGAGAAAAGTGTGAGATGCTGAATTGGTCAACCGATCAGGATAGCATGTTGCATTTATAGTTAGGTATTGTCGTTAGGTCCATAGTATTCTCTGAAAAGATGTGTTTGAGAAGTTTTTTCATATCTTTAGTGGATTGTTCAGCTCTGATGGTTTTGGGTAAAGAGTTCCAAATTGTGGGGGCATAAAGTAGAATGCTCTGTTATTTATCTGCTGCGTGCTTTTAGTCTTGAGTGGAGGAATGATCAGGAGATTCTGGTTTGCAGTTCTTCTTGGTTTCATTGTGGATGCTTTTGTGATCTGATCAATGAGGCAGGGAACTGAGAGGTTATGAAGGATTTTGAATGTGGCAGTGATGGCTTTGTGTTTTGTCCATTGAGAGACTGGAAGCCAGTGTAGACTTTTTAGTATTGGTATGATGTGCTGTCGATTTGTACTAGCTGTTAGGATTCTAGCAGCAGTGTTTTGTGCTAGCTATAGCGGATACAGTGTATGTTTTGGGAGACCTTGATAGATGATGTTTCTATAGTCCAGGTGCGGTGTAATGATGGCTTGCACTACAGATCTGAAATCATTGTCTTGTAACCAGTGTCATAGAGACTTGAGGATCTTCAACTTCCAGTATGCTGTTTTGCAGCATTTTTTATATGACCCCGGCATTGAATATCCAGGGTTAAGGGTCGGTGAGTATGGCTATGCACCGATGAATACCGGGCCCTAATAGTCTATTGTATTAGCTGGATCTTTTATTTCTTATTGTCTTATAACTATCTGTCAAAGTCATATGGATATTGTTTTTATGTAATATTATGTTTTAATATCTATTGTTTTTTTATATGGCATCTAAATGTTTAATTGCTTTGAACTCATGAGGGTAAAACAGAATAGAAATGTTGAAATTAATTTAAATTAAGGGAAAGAAATAGGACCAGGGTGGGAAGAGGGGCACAGAGTAAAGATCAGAGGAAGTCACCGCCCCCCCCCCCTTTTCATGACTGGAGCTGCCCCAAAATCCTAGAATCTCCCTCTCCCCCCTTCTTTATGCTACCTCAATCTTTCCTCCTTAGTCTCCTCTTTCTTATTCTCCATCCCCAATTATTCATCTTAATTGTTTTTCTAGAGAGTGCCAGAAGGGAGAATTGGCATCGGCTAGCTATCTGTTTTCAGATGTACCAGCTCCTTGGTACCACACATTTTCTAACATTATCCCCATACAACTTTTAATGAAGTCTAAAATGAGAGAAAACCTATCTCTATCCCAAGATCCCTTAACCTCCCTCTTCCATATATCTTTTATAATCTAACTGTTCACCCAAATAAGGGCCCTCAACCAATAACTAGCACAGATAGAATAACCAACCCAATATAAAAAATCCATTGTGAGAAAATGTATACAATTTATCTAAACAGCTCCCTGGATAAAGGCCCTGCGTGCCGAGCTCAGCCCATTCCTATCCAAATTAATTGATGTATCGTTCTCTACTGGAACATTCCCTCGAAGCCTGAAACAGACGGCTATCAGACCACTCCAAAAAAACAGTAAGTTGGACCCTTCGATGATGGAATCCTACAGGACTATCTCCAGCATACCTCTCCTATCGAAAATCATTGAAAAGATTACCCAACGCCAATTACAAGATCACATAGATACTAATGCACCCCTGCATCCCTGCCAGCATGGATTTCGCGAAGCACATGGTGTTGAAATATTACTCACAACCTTATTCAACACCATAACCTTAGGTCTCGATAACATCAGACAAGGCTTTGCACTAATCTTCATGGACATTGCCGCCTCATTCGACACCGTAGACCACGAAGTTCTCCTGCTACGCCTCAGAGAGAAGGGAGATCACGCTTCAGCTTTGTCATGGTGCGCTTCATACCTCACTGATCGCCGGCAATATGTCCGTTCTGGCCCCTCCAACTCCGATTCCTTCCCCCAAACTAAAGGTGTTCCACAGGGCTCATCTCTATCCGCCTTGCTATTCAATGTCTATATGCAACCCATTTGTGATCTCATCCAATCATTTAATATCAACTGCCTGGTCTGTGCTGACGACGTCTTGATGTACATGCCAATTTCGACAGAACATCTTGAACTATCCCCACTTATCAGGTGCTTTGATGCTGTCACAGACTGGCTAAATGCACAAAGGCTTAAGTTAAATTTCAAAAAGACAGAAGCCCTCTTCGTTACCAGGAATCCGGCTTTTACTCCACCCCTGTCTATCAAGGTTCGCGACGCAGAGATCATATGCAAGACTACAGAAAGATACCTAGGTGTAACGCTTGATCAGCAACTTAATATGAAGGTTCATATCAAAAACATAACAAAGTCGGTCTACCATAAAATCCGGACCCTCCGCAATCTGCGTCAACTGTTAGAGCCTGATGACTTCTGAACTGTCTTTCAGGCCCTAATAATGCCTCACTTTGACTATGCCAATGCGATCTTGTATGGTCTACCTAAGTGCACGACTAACCCCTTAAAACTTGCAATGAATTCAGCTGCAAGAATCCTTCATGGAGCCTCAAGAAGTTCTCATATTACCCCAATACTAAAACAATTGCACTGGCTACCCATACAAGCCAGGATCTCATTCAAGATCCTAATTATGACCCATAAAGCCATCAAGAAATACCCTGCTACTGCCATTACTGACGTAATTTCAATCACACCTCCCAATCGAGCAAGGAGATCGAATGCCGCAAATACTCTCATATTACCTAAGGCAAGCACGAAGTGTTCTCAATTCACTAGATCCAGAGCCTTTTCCTTCTTTGCTCCATCCTGCTGGAATGCACTACCAGCAACTATCAGAACCATCAGTGAACTCTCCCAATTTAGGAAGGCACTAAAACGTCACCTCTTTCTTCATCACTACGATGTTGCAGTCTTCCCCCCACACCCACCCACTCTCACATCTCAATGCAGCACCTCAAACTCATGCACGTCACATTCCCAGACTGATCACTCGCAATCACACCTTCCCCTCCAACCACCATGAGAAACTTATGCAGTGCCGCATAACTCATTATATTGTTGCATAAAGTAGACTGTATTTATTCATCGTGTCTCCTTGTTAAGGGACTGGTTATTTATACCCTATTTTACCTGTTATACCTGCTTAATGCATACCCAAGTTTAATTTTTCTGTTTAATGTATACCCAAGTTATTATACCTGTTTCACTGTAAGCACAAATCACGAAATTGAGATGTGCAACTCTTATGTTCATTGTAAACTGCACTGATGTCGAATAGCGCGGTATAAAAGAGACTGCAAATAAATAAATAAAAATAAATAAATGATCTCCTAGGAGCTGATATTCAGAACCCTTAACTGCTTGGCCAATGGGATGCTGACTGGTCAAGGGTGCTGACCACAATATTCAGTGGCACTATCTGGTGAGAACAGGGTGGTCCGTGGGTATAGTAAAGGCAGTATTGGTGCTCTCTGGATAAGTGCTGACACTTACCCAGTTAGTGGGGTTTTCAGTTGGTACTTATGCGGGAAACCGAAGCCACCTGAAAGACTGCCCTTATCTACACTCCGAAATAGTGCTCTCTGAAAATCCCACCAACCAGAGAAGTATCAAAACATATCTGAATAGCACCGGAAATAACCTGACCATAACAAGTGTAGGAAAGAGAAGGAGTAAACTGCTTGTAATATAGTTCTTATTATTGCTTTTTACCAATTGTTATAAATATTGTATCAGTGATCCTAAAGTTCTAGGTAAACCCCTTGGTTCAGAACACAGAATTTGGACTGAATTAAGTTATTTTGAGAAGGGAAAAGCTGCAAGTGAAGTGTAAGTACCAAGGCCTCCAAGTATAATCCAATTTAAGGGTTCCCAATGACAGGGCTATGTGAATTGAGAGGAAATATAAAGTAGGGTAAAAATCTCTGGGTAGTGCTAATGAAACCCATGACAATGATATTATAGCCCAAAAGACCCGTCCCACTGAGATAGAAATCCAAAGGTACAAAGGAAAACAGCACGTTTTCAGGGGCCCTTTTACTAAAGTACACTATTTAATGCTCATTTTCACATGTGGTAACTGTTACAGCAGGGGCATGACACGAGCTACCACTTGTGCATTAGGGTGCTGAATGGGCGGGATATGGGTGGAAATTGTGCATAGTGAGAACACAGCAGTTAGCTTATGGGGAAATATCACCCACTGTCAATGTTACCATTGGCATGAGTTCACCTAATGTCACCTCAGTAGATGGAGTTAAGTGTACTCAAGATGACAGCACCGTGCGTTAGGGTACTCACTCATGTGTTAACTGTTGGGAAAATGCTAGCCTTGCCTCCCAATGGTTACTGCAAAAGCTTTGCACTTAACATACATTCGTTTTTGTGCTAAATGTGCATTAGATGTGAAAACCTAACACATTTTAGTACAAGGGCTCCTAAGTTTGTTGGGTGGATAGGGAGAAGTCTGGGGAATGGATATGCTTGCTTGCAAGACTGCGGTGCATTACCTTTGTATCTTATTTATCTAGTGTTCTTTTTTTCTACGTGTCTTATTGGAATTTTTTGAAGCTGGAAAGCTAAACTGTAGAGGTTTTTGAGAAGGTATTTAGATGAGATAGTGACTCAGTTGAAGGATGGATGAGAGTTTCTGTGATCTTTCCCATACTTTACACAATGCCATGATGTGAAAACGGCCTATGCACCTCCTCTGCTTAATTCAGATGTGCCTGATATCTGCCAAATGGCTGAATGTATGAAAATAGTAAATGAGCCTCATGCATATTGTAATGAAGTGATAACATAGTATGAACCAGAGAGTAACGGGAGGTCCAGAACCCTGAATAACATATTTATTCAAGAATTTGTATGCTGCAGAGGTATCTTGAGTTCCTTCAAAATGTAGGCTTTGATTAAATCACCCAAGCCAAAATATACAGTTTTGCTCTAGTAGTGGGGTAAATCAACTCTTTAATGAAGATGCATATTTTCCAAAATATTCAAAGAATTATTTGCAGCATTAAACTTTGCCTTTTGCATATCTCTGCCTATACATTATTAATATCTTCTTTTCACCAATAAAGTCATGTAGTTTGTCAAGCTGCATCTCAACTGTTGACAACTGCAGGGTATTTATGTAAGTAATTTCAATTGGCTGAAATGACAGCACAACTGAACTCATATACACTTGGAAAATGAGAAGTATTTTGGCAATGTTTACAAACAATTATCATGACACATTAAAATTAAATGAATGAGAAAAAATAGAAGATGATCATACTAATTATTGGTCAATCTCCCTGTTAAACTATGATGACAAAATATTGGTTGCTATATTAACTAGAAGAATTTTAAAAAATAAGTCCTAAAATAGTCTAAACAGTCCAGGCACGTTCCAATAAAGATACAAAACCATTAGATAAGATGAGGCAATTGACAAACGTAATCCAATCTATTCAGGAAAATAATGATAGCGCTTTGTTGGTTTCCGCAGAAGCAGAAAAGGCTTTTGGCTTGGTGGAATACAGGTACCTATTAAAAAAAATGTTTTCTATCTTGGATGACAGCTCTTTCTAGTAAGCTGGCTGCTGCCATTTTGATCATAGATCTAAGATGTTATGGAGGTGATTTTAGAAGGGTCAGATGTGATTTGCACATGCCAAAAGCCTTTTACATGCGTAAAACTGAGTACAACTATAAACAATTTTAGAAAATGTGCTGTTTATATGTGCAAGCAGCAGCATACTGAAATGTTACAGGGGCATGTCATGGCCATGGTGGGGTAAGACTTCAAATTAGATTTACATTCTATGTTTTGTAATGGCAATACATATATACCATGCAGCATTTCCACATCGACCTTTACGCCTGCTTTGAGTTATGCTTATTTGGACCTGCAGTTATCCCTGCTTTGAGTTATCCCTTATTTGGAGGGATACTTAAGTTATTACCTCTTAGGAGTTCAAAATCACCTTGAAATGCCAGAAGTTTGAATATCAGAGCTTGTCTCCTTAATTGGCTCCCCTCTGATATTCAATTTTACAAATCTGCTACTTGTATGTGTTGGTGTCACTACTTAATACCAATAAGTAGCAAAATTGCTGCAGATATATGCAAATAGAGTTATTTATCAATGCAAATATCCAAAGGATGCTGCTCTTTTTCAGAACATTTTCCTTTGCAAAATGGTTTCTTCTGATATATATGCTGCCAAATCTAAGGGATCTTTACTAAAGTGTGGTAAGTGCATTACTATGCAGGAAATCTAGGGGCACGGTCAGCATCTGCTCTGCATTTATTGCACATGGCACATTTACTGTACATGCTGGCATTTCCTGCCTCGGGAGACCAACCCTAGGAGTTAATGTTGACATTTTGGATGCCTCACCAACTAGAATAGGACTGGAGGGGAACCAGAAGGCCACTTGACACTCGGGAGGAGAGTCGGGGTAAGGCTATTGCAGGGGGGTTGTTTGGAGGTGGGGTGTCTGGAAAAGAATTGACTTGTTGGTTGACTTTGCTGTCCATCAGAGGAGGGTGCTAAAGGGGGTGCTGCTGATTTGAGGATCCCTTGTTCCTGTCAAGAATTAAAGTTTGGGGGAAGTCTGGTCCAGGAGGGAAGGAGAATGCAGCTGAAGTTTGGCCTTTTTTCACTGATGGGTAATGGCTGCGCCACCAGACTGTCAGTAGTGCCTCCCTACTTCATGCCACTTTTAAGATGGCATTACTTGCAGCCACGCTATCAGCAATCATGACAGCTACCATGTGGCAACATCCTGCACACTAGCTGTCGTAGACTGGCATGCCCACACTCCACCTTGATCCCTTAGTGTGTGATAACAGTTACCTAGGGCCATTAGCATGTGCTCAATCCTACAGTAAGCATTACTGAAGTTTAGTAAACGCTCCCTTGGACAATTCAGAGAAGAGTTTAGACTCTTTGGGTAGTGGTCCCTTTTTGTTTTGTTTATTGTTTCTTTCTAGATAGTAAGTTAAGGTAGAGTTGTTTGTTTTCTTGCAATTAGGTTAGTCTCCACTTTTTTTCTTCCTTTCTTAACTGCCTTTTTAGTTTAGCAAGTTCATGTGTGAACCACTTTTCAGATTCATTTGGAGGATGTTTAGAGTGTTTTATGGGGGGTGCTGTTGCCCTTTGTATAGAGTCATTCCAAGTGTTTAACAAGATGTCAAGGGAGTCTGTAGTGAGTTGAGAGAGCATATTGTTTAAGAAGGTAACCTTATTGAAATGGGCAAATCTCCTATTTTGTGGTGTTGTATCTGGCATTGTGGAAAAGGAGAGATGCAGAGGTATATAGAAGGTCACTAGATGGTGGTCTGACCAGGGGACCTCCGTAATTGAGGGGGAAGTGTACTTGTGGTGATTGGTGGTTAGGGTTGGGAGGAAGACTAGATCAAGAGAGTTTCTCTTTATGTGTGTGGGTGTGCGTATGATTTGTTGGAAACCCATGTCTGTCATTGAGTCAAGAAAGGTGGATGTGTGAGATGGGTTGAGGGATGGGAGATTGAAATCTCCTAGGATGATGTGTGGTTTCTTGTGGGAGGCTGAGCATGCTGTTTCAAGGATGGTAGTAAGGCTGTTGTGGTCATGTGTTGGTGGTCTATAGATGAGACAAATTGATATGTTTTTGTTTTGTACCTTTAGGATGCCCATTCCATCTAGGTTACTCGCAATTGCGGGAGTGATTTTAACTTCCTTGCACATTATGAGTACTTTCTCACCTCTTTTGGAGTCACGGTGACAATTGAATAGATCATATCCCTGAATTTGAAGTTGGTTTATTAGGATGTAGTCAGCTGGGGAGAGCCATGTTTCTGTGACCCATAGGATGTCAGGTTTATCTTAGCAAGATCAACAATTAGTGGTGTTTTATTTCTTATGGATCTTGTGTTGGTGAGAATGCATTTTAGAGGGATGGGGGAATTGAGTTATCAGGTGTTTGATGTATCTGATGTGGGTGGATACGTATTAATCTGCTTCGGTTTTTATTGTACTTCTGCTGTGGTTTATGAGTGTGTGTAAAGTAAATTGGTTGTGTATTTATGTTGTTTCTGAGAGGGTTGTATATTATGGGAATAGGGTTATTTGGGTTTGTTTCATAATTGTACTGGAGAGTGTTATCTGTAAATATAGTAGGAGAACGAGGAGTATGAGTATATATGTTTTTCCATTGCCCATTGTAGGGGTGGGAGGGAGAATGTCTTTAATGGTTTGGGATAGAATGGGGTGTGTAGGGGGGTAGGGGTGTGAAAGGAATCTAGAGGAATCAGGGATAACTGTTTGCTTAAAGGGTTTGAATTCGGTAGTGGTAGAAATTGTATTAACAGGATGGAGAACAATGTAATGTTTACAGTTAGTGTTAAACAGCTATACAGTGATACAGTAAAGGGTTGAACAGAGTTGAGCAGATCTGGTTGTCTTTCCGAGTGTATACAGAGGAGAAGAACCTGCTTTAGGTTTGTTAATAGCTAGTGAAAGATGTTACCTTGTTTAGAAAACTTCTAGGATGATGACCAGAGGTTTTCTGTTGATCTAATCCCCGCTGATGTTCCCCACCGAAGGGCCACACCAAAGAGTCCTCTGGCGAGGCACTAAGGTATGGATCCACCAGGCGCGGGCACGCCTTCAGTGTGCTGGTTTTTATAGCAGGATTGCTTGCTGCCGGTAGTGGAGTTTTGTGGGCGGAGCCAGGCAGGCAACGTGCAGCTGGAGGGAGTCCCCAATCAGAGCAGAGAAACAGGAGCAGGAAAGGCACAGCTTAAAGCATACAATCCACCTCCCCCAATGTTAGAGATCGCTGGATTGCTCTTAGGTGGGTCAGGAGCCATCTGCCGGAGGGAGTGGGGGAGCCCTGCTTCTTTTCCCTCGGGGTTTCAGTGGCGATCGCAGCCCCGGGATAGTAAGTGTTATCCACGATGATGCCTAAATCTTTTTCCTGGGTGGTGGTTCCTAATGTGGAACCTTGTATTGTGTAACTATAGTTTGGGTTGTTCTTTCCTAGGTGCATAACTTTGCACTTGTCCACATTCAATTTCATGCACCATTTGGATGCCCAGTCTTCCAATTTATCAAGGTCATCTTGCAACGTTTCACAATCCTCTTGGGTTTTAACAACTTTGAATAATTTTGGGTCATCTGCAAATTTGATTACCTCATTCATTTTTCCCATTTCCAGGTTATTTATGGATATGTTAAAAAGCAGTGGATCCAGCACAGATCCCTGCACTATTCACCTTCCTCCATTGGGGAAATTGGCCATTTAGCCCTACCCTCTGTTTTCTATCCTTTAACCAGTTCCTGATCCACAGTAATATACTGCCTTCCATTCCTTGACTTTTTAATTTTGCCAAGAGTCTCTCCTGAGGGACCTTGTCAAATGCTTTCTGGAAATCCAGATACACTATATGAACTGACTCACCTTTGTCTACCTGTTTATTCACACCTTCAAAAAAACATAACAGATTAGTAAGACAAGACCTTTCTTGGCTAAAACCATTTTGGCTGTCTCCCATTAAGCCATGAGTATCTATATGTTCAGTAATTTTGTTCTTTATAATGGTTTCTGGAATCTTTTTTAAAAATTGACGTTACATTGGCCATCCTCCAATCTTCAGGTATTACAGATAATTATAATGATAGTTCACAGATTAATAATAGTAGGTCTGTAATCTTATCTTTCAGTTCTTTCAACCCCCTTGGATGTATACCATCCAGTCTAGGTGATTTTCTACCCTTCAGTTTATCAAATAGTTGTAATACATCTTCCCGGTGTATCAATATTTCTTTCAATTCTTCTGTGACATCGCTTTTAAATAGCATTTCAATCATGGGTAACATCCCTACATCTTCTTCAGTAAAGACCAAAGCAAGGAATTCATTCAGTCTCTCTGCAATGGCCTTGTCCCCTCTTAGTGCCCCTTTTACTCCTCTGTCATCTAATGGTCCAACTGACTCTTTCACAGGGTTTTTTTTGCTATGAATGTACTTGAAAAAGTCTTTATTTTATGTTTTTGCTTCCACAGCAAACTCCTTCTCAAATTCACTCTTTGCCTGCCCTAACAATGCCTTGCATCTAACTTGCCAGTGCTTATGATGTTTCCAGTTTTCGTCATTTGGCTCCTTTGTCCATTTCCTGAAAGATGCTTTTTTTGGCAGCAACAGCCTCTCTGACCTCACCTGTAAGCCATGTTGGCAGCTTTTTGGACTTACTTCCACTTTTCTTAAAACGTGGAATACAGCTGGTCTGGGCTTCTAAGATAGTATTTTTAAGCAACACCCATGCTTGATGTAAATCTTTAACCTTTGCAACTGCTCCTTTTAGTTTTTTCTTATTTTGCTCATTTTATCATAGTTTCCCTTTTTAAAGTTAAAAGGTAGTACTGTGGATTTCCTTGCCATCCTTCCTCCATTTATTAAATCAAATATGCATGCTATGAAGACTATTATCAAGTGGCCACAACAGTAATATCTCAGCACCAGATCTTGTGTTCCTCTAAGGACTAGGTCCAAAATGACCTTCCCTCTTGTCGGTTCATGAACCATCTGCTCCAGGAAGCAGTCATTTATTTCATCTAGAAACTTTATCTCACTAGCATGTCCTGCCATGACACTGACCCAGTCAATACTGGGGTAATTGAAATCACCCACTATTATTACTGTGCTGTAATGTTTGTTAGCTTCCCTGATTTCTTTGAGCATTTCAATATCCATCAATTTCAAGCCATAGAGATTCTACAGTTCATTTTGTTTTCTGCAAAACTTTAATCCTTTGTGACTTAATGCCCCCTCTAACATAGAGTGCAACCCCTCCACCAATTTGATCTGCTCTATCATTACGATATAGCTTGTACCCAGGTATCATAGTGTCCCACTGGTTGTCCTCCTTCCACCATGTCTTATATCTCATTTAGTGCTATATATTCTAACTTTCCCATCTTATTTTTTAGACTTCTAACATTTGCATACAAGCATTTTAGAGGCTGTATTTTATTCATATTAATCTGATTATCGGTAGGCAGGGGTAATTTGGAATCTTTAAGTTTTCTCTGCTCTGTCTTTAAGGGCATTTGTGTTACTTTTGTCTTTATTGGAACCTCCCTGTCGATATGCTCTAACTTCAGTCTTTTGCTAGTAGTTTTCAAGGAGACATTGTTCCGAACCATGTGCTCTTAGGCAATTGTCGTCTTTCCCTTATTATCTAGTTTAAAAGTTGCGCTATCTCCTTTTTAGAGGTTTATGCCAGAAGCCTGATTCCATCCCAGTTAAGGTGAAGGCCACCCCTTCGGAAAAGCCCCTCCTTTCCGCAGAATGTCGCCCAGTTCCTAACAAAGCCAAAACCCTCTTCCTTGCACCATCGTCTCATCCACGTATTGAGACTCTGGAGCTCCGGAGCTCTGCCTGCCTTTTGGGTCCTGCACGTGGAATGCAAAGCATTTCTGAGAATGCTATCATGGAAGTTCTGGATTTCAACTTCCTACCTAAATGCCTAAATTTGGCCTCCAGAACTGCCCTACCACACTTTCCTGTCATTAGTACCAACATGTACCAAGACAGCAGACTCCTCCACAGCACTATCTAAGACCTTGTCTAGGTGGCGCGTGAGGTCCGCTACCTTCACACTAGGCAGGCATGTTACCAGGCGATCCTCATGTACACCAGCCACCCAGCCTTCCATATGCCAAATGATCGAATCACCAGCTAACAGCTGTCCTTACCCTTCCCTCATGGGTACATGGCCCTGGTGAAACCTCCTCGGTGCGAGAGGGTTTTACATCATCTGGAGGACAGATTCTAGCTACAGGATCACTTCCTGCCACACCAGGGTAATGCTCTCCTGTCACGTGACCTCTTTCCTCCATGACAGCAGGGATGCTGCCAGACTGGAGGTGGGACTTCAGTACTACATCCCTGTAGGTCTTGCCTATGTACCTCTCTATCTTCCTTATGTCCTCCAAGTCTGCTACTCTAGCCTCTAGATATCACACTCATTTCCGGAGAGGTGGTCAAACTCAATCTGGAAAAAGCCCAAACTGAACAGGTTAGGGGCTACAATCGGGTAGCCATGCGCCACACCTTCCAACTGGGAGGCAGAGTTTTGGTCTTATTGCTTTCATCTGAGAACAAGTTACTCTGTAAATGGTAGCGACTCTATGAGATGAAAGAGAAACTGGAGCCTTTTAATTAAAAGATTGCCCAGCCAGATAAATGAAAGAAAGACAAAATTTACCATATTAACCTTTGAAAAAGTGGACTCCAGTGACAGCTATGGTAGTACAGGGAGATGATTTTGGACCGGAAACTTCAGCTCTATCAGATTCAGCTCATGGCCTGATTAGAGAATAGCTCTCTGCTACCCAGAGAAGAGATTTAGAAGATTTGATCCATCGGAACCTAAAGGTGTTCCCCATCTGCCCGGGATGAACCCACCTCATTTGTCATGATACATTCCTGACCCTGGGGTCATTATCAGGCAACAAACTTACTGGATTTTGGAGGCCTGGCGACAGGCCATTGCCAAGGAGCTGGAAGAGCTGCTTAACCTGGGAGTTATAGAAGAGTCTATGAGTGACTGGTCATTACGAATCGCCTTGATTCCTAAACCCGATGGAGCATTAGATTCTGCATTGACTTCAGGAGGATCAATGCAGCTTCTAAACTGGAAACATATCCCATACCCATAGTAAATGAACTGATCAAGTGACTCAGAGGATCAAGCTTTATATTAACCTTGGATCTGACCAAAGTATACTGACATGTGCCCTTAATGCTGGCTGCCAAGGAGAAGACTGCTTTTTCGACACCACAAGGTCTGTTTCAGTTTACAGTCACCTTTAAGAGAGTCTGCATCACAGAAGTCAGGGTTGGGAGAGTGTGGCTCACAGGGAGAGGTTAAGAACACAGCAGGTTGCAGGAGTAAGAGAGGCTTGTGGAACCAGAAGTCCTTCCAAGGCTAGCCATATAAAGGAGTTCTGAGGTTGGAACTTTAACTGGGGCTTGAGGAAGGGCCGGGAGAACCAACTTGTAGAGGTTTAACAAGCTGGGACAGAAGTAAAAGCTAATTTTGTTTTCCCTGAACTGCTGTCTATTCTGGGTTTTGCTTTGTGGAGTTTTAACAGGCTGGAACAGAATAAAAACTGTTTTTGTTTTCCCTGAACTACTGTCTGGGCTGTTTTTTAAAGAAAACCCCTTCCCATTGCACACCATATTGAGTTTTTTTAAAGAAAACCCCTTCCCATTGCACACCATATTGCCACAGCCCCTTTTACTAACACTTGGCTTGATCTATCTGATGCATGGCCCATTTTATTCCTATGGACTGTGTGGCAGACAGCTCAAGCTAAGTGTTAGTAAAAGATGTTCTCTGTGTCCCTTTCATTCCCCATTTCCATCTTCTGTGCCCTCTCCTGTCCCTTCTCCATATCCAGTCACCTTCACTGTAACACATATACCCTGATTCCTATCCCTTTTTATGCACATTCCAACTCCCAGTCCCCCCCCCCACACACATCCTTATCCTCTAATCTATATATAGCACAACTACCCATTCTCTATATCATGCCTTGCATTCTCCAACCCTTCTCTCATATATCCACCCTAGCCTTTTTCCACATCCCCTGAGTCCCATCTTCAGATATCCACACATCACCCTTCCATCGTAACTCCCCCTCATTGAGCAAGTGGCAGGAGGAGGAGGAGGAGAAGGAGGTAAGTAGCAGCATATCAGGCCGTGTCCTCTCCCCTCTGCTGTCCAGAGCCTGACTGTTGCTTTTAAATCAGCTGGGACACCATACGGCTGCATGGTTCAAAGTAAGAGTTATGTCTCAGGCAACAGAGAGGGAAAGATGTAGCCTGATGTGTTGATGTGCTCCTTCTCCTGCTGACAGATCAGTGCTGGAGGGAGGAAGTAAATAAGAAACACCATAGCATGACTTCTGCTCCCCAGTTTCGGCTGGTCATTCTATGGGGATTGACAAATTTCACTAGTGGTGTGCAGGTCAAAATTGTGTTTTGTTTAGTTTATAGGATTTTTCCTTTTGGTATTTAAAAAAAAATGTTCATGTTTTCAATAGGGCATGCTATTTGAGCAATAATGTGTACTATTAATGAAATGGTGAAAAAACTAAATTTCAGTTCTTTCTCTGTCATTTTGGATTAAAACATTATGAAACTTTTATCATGATTTGAAATGAATGCACCACAAAACAAATATTAGGGGGTCTCAATACAACTAAAAATAAATTGAGAAACCGCTTCAGAAAGATATCAAAAGATGGGGCCCTTTTACTAAGGTGCGCTATGCAATTAGTATGAGTTATTGATGTGTGTTAAGTGTGCACTGTGTCCATGGTAACTGATAGCATGAGGTCAGCACAGTTAGCATGATCCGATTTCCATGCTAATTAGGCATCACATGTTAGGGGGTGGTTTGGGGTAGAGAGTAGGTATGGTAAGCACTGTGCAGTTAGCATAGCGGTAAACACTGCATGCTAACTGTGCCTTTTGCAGTTAGCGTGGGATCACCTAATGCCACCTCAATAGGTGAAGTTAAATGCACTCAAGGTAATTGTGCATGCTGCTGTGGGTGCATTACCATAGTGTTCTATGTGGTAATTGTTCAGAACATGCTGAACTCACCCTGGGCCATTAGTATACAGCAGTTGCAACTACCACATGTCAGATTTAGCATTAAACATGCATTTATTTATTTATTTTATTTATTTAACAGTATTTCTAAACTGCCTTATCTTAATAATCAAGGTGGTATCACAGCAAACAATCAGGTAAAGTGTGTGTGTTATACATGCAGTGAGGGTGAAATTTAGTTGAGTGTGTGTTGTATTGTGTGCTAGATTGGTTTGAGCTATATACAAGGTGGTCTATATACAGTGGTGCTGAAAACATTTTCCTTACATCCATTGTTTAGGCGGTATCATGTACTGTTATACATTCTCTGAGGTTATGTGATGTGTCCATAGTGTTCTATGAACAGCATAGTTTTAAGCTGTTTTCTAAAGTCTTTGAGGTCTGTAGTTGCCCTCAAATTGTCCAGTAGTTTGTTCCATATTGTTGGAGCAGCCATGGAGAGTGCTCTGTCTGTTGTGTCCTTGCGTGTGTTTGTATTCACTTGGGGTGCTGACTAGGTTGTGTGTTTGTTTGCTTCTAGGACGTGTGCTGGTGTCTGGTTGTATTTGTTGCAAAAGCCTAGCACACTTTAGTTAAAGGGCCCCTTGGGTTGTTGTGACTCACTAAACCTCATAAAATGATCACTTGTCTTTTCATGAAGGGTTAGCCCCTGATGCCATCAAAACACTGTCAGGGTGAAAGCAAATCCCTGGTGGTCCAGCAGCCCCTATCCCCCCACACCCCTCTTAACTAAAAATAAACCCGGTGGCCCAGTGGCCCCAAACACCCCACCTTATATGCCTTATAAGACAGTTTGACCCCACCCCGTGCATCCCAGGATGCACTGCATGGAGCCAGGCACTGCCATTTTACAAGATGGCAGGACAAGAGTGGGAGTGCATGGGCAGCTCTCTCGCTCATTTCTAACAGTACTGGGAGGTGGGGGGGACATTCGGGACTGCTGGATCATCAGGGCTGTTTTTGGTTGGGTGGGGTCATTGGGCCACCAGGTTTATTTTTAGTTGGGAGGGGAGGGTAGGGGAGGAATGGAGGGTTCGGGGCTGCTAGGCCATCACGTTTATTTTTAGAGGGGTGGGCGGTGAGTGGATTTGGGGAAGCTGGGCCACCAGGGATTCACTTTATGTCAAACAGTATTTTGATGGCATCAGGTGCATTCCCTGATGACTGGATCATCTGAGGGGAGTTTGACATTTCTCCTCAGATGATCCAGGCATCAGAGAAAGACCCCAATGCCAGCAAAATATTGTCGGGGCTTATATGCAAATGAGCCACGCAGTGCCCCTGTTTCTCTGGGAGAGTATGCCAAACTAGCGCTGACTTCTTTGCTTGTTCTCCTAGTTTAACTCTGCCATTTTGCGCAAAGTTTAACATGTGACTCATTTGCATATGAGTCCCGTTCTGCATGCCGGCGCTGAAGTCGCACACTATGGGTGTACTGCAAATAGGCATAAAAAGTTGATAGAGCATGACTTCAGCGCTGGCTTTCTGCTTCGGCCTGTTAGATTGTAAGCCCTCTGGAGATAGGGAAATATCTACTGTACCTGAATGTAACTCACCTTGAACTACTATTGAAATAGTGTTAGCTAATTACTAATATTTTAATTTTTCCATAGATGGTGACTCAAGCAGTTGAACAGCTTCCTTGCCTATATTGTCATTATAACTTATCAGCAATGGAGAGAGAAGCTCTCGTTCAGTTACAGAATTGCACAGCTATCATGATTTAGCTCACTGATAAAGGTGGAGCCATTGTGGTAATGGGCACTCGATACTAAGAAGCAGAGACTGAACATCAGCTTTCTGATAAATAATTTCATTTGTTACTTGCTGAAGATCCAACCTTTAAATTTAAGAGAAACATTGATTATGTGATCTGTAATGCTTTATCCTGTAGTTAGATTTCAACTAAAGAATCAGAAGTTTTGATGGTTTCATATCCAATGACTCTTGTTTTATATATTCTGCCTAAAATACGTAAGAGTTCACACACTCCACCTGGACATCCCTTCATCTCTTCTTCTCTTTTGGGACATTGTTGCATTTTATAGATTCTTTTTTGAACCCTTTGCACTTTTGGGAAAGACTTCTATTAAGGATTCGTTATATGTGACCTGATGATGTCCAGTTCTGATATTCTACTGGTAACAGCAGATATTGCTTCTCTATATTTCAATATTCCCCAAGAGACGGTTGTGCTGTGGAGCTTGTCACTCAGGTACTAGAATAATGGTCTGATAAGAGAGTACCCACGGCACTTTTAGTGGATTTGACCTATCACTGACAAATAATTTTTTATTTTAAAATCACAGTATGTTTTGCAAATAAACCGCAAGGTTGTAGGCTGGTTAGGCACTTCACCTTTTGAGAAACACATTATTCTGGTGCAGATATATAGACGATGTTTTGCTAATATGGCAGGGCGACTCCATGTTGTTATCACAATATTTTGAATGGGTGAATTTATGGTGGTCTGGAGAGTTACAGCAACACAAGAGGTTAAAACACACATTTTCCTGGAATGTTTTGGGACAAAATGTTAATTTTCCCCATAACCAAATTCCTTAAATATACCAGAATCTGGACCCAAACATCCAAACTGTAAATAGTTCACCCTGTAAATAGTTATCTATTCAAGGTTTAAATTGATTGTAACTTACTACTAATTGAAACCATGTTCTATGTAAACGTTACTCAGTTGCGTTTGATGTAAACCGCCTTCAAGAGCGGTTTACAATTACAGTAACAAACCAATTACATTAAACTTACATTAAACTTAGAACTTAAATTTGGAACAGTGATGTTACAAGGAAATAATTCATAGGGGTATGTTTAATAAACCATCTTAACGTCACAGCGGTGGTATTATCGCGTGATAACGTCACTTATCGCGCGATAACATCACTTATCGCGCGATAACGCAGCGGCGCGTTAAGGCACACTAATGCTGTGAAATCAGGGTCTGAAGGGTGGAGTAAGGCTTCCCAGAGGGCGGAGAGAAGGGTCAATGGGTGGAGAGTGGGAGGGGAGAGGCTCCAGGCACACTAAGGCTGTGGAATCTGGGTCTGAACACTAACGCCAGTGAAACCCTCGCGTTTAGGCACATTTGCAGGAAAGAGAAACCATTTCAGTCAGCAATGTGCAGCAAAGGCAGGGAAACCCAGATAAGTGATAGTTGTGATACATGTGCAGGGAACAAAGAGGCAAATAAAGATATAAAAGGATCAGAACCACATCTAAAATCCCAATAACCAAGCTGGCCAATAGTGATATTAATGATAAACATAAAGCAACACTACTGACAAAGCGTATAAATTAAGATATCATGTTTGGAAGGGTCTATGCTCTGTCCCCCTACAAAGTGAATGATTCCACATTGAAATAGCGCTGATCAGGGTTTCTGTCGTTTAGATTGAGCAGGTTTGTTATGGCATGCAAATGTGTAGCAACAGCAGAGTGGGCATGTAGGCAAGGGCAACTGTACTGATGCTGTAAATGGGATACAGGGGGCTGCAGGCGGCACATGCTGTGATCCAGCTTGGGCAAGTGTGGGCTAGGCAGATGCCAGGGTGGCACATAGGAATGCTGAAACTGTAAAGCAGCAACTGACGAGGGTCCAACATGGGCATGAGTGTGTGTCCCACAGTGTCACAGGGGAGATTACCCAGCAGGTACCCCCAAGGGCACATAACATTGGCAGGCAGTGGGAGGGGGGGGGGGAGCGCGTATGTCCATGTAGGCACCCCTACCCGAGAACCCACACCATAGACAGCTGCCTACCGGCATACTGGATGGCCTGGGACTGCGCACCATCAGCACCACCGGCATAATGGCATGGCAGCATGTTGGCGGACGGGTGCTGGTGGCGGAGAGGGCAGTGGCATCTACCCATTGCAGACCATGACTTAGCCACATTTAGGTGGGTGTCGTGCACTGCAACAGACAGGGTCTGTCTGATGAACAGTCATGGTATCCCCAAGGAATGAACTGTCCTTGTGGCAACAGTGTGGTGCAGTACACACAGCCAGTGTGTTCAGGAGCAGAAGGTCACACATTAAAGTCCCAGCTGTGGCTCCTGCCAACCCTTTCCCCATATTTTACCCAGTACTAAACCGTGGTAATAAAAATGGAACCTTTATTGCAGATAAAATAAACATGCCTGAGCGCCTGTATTTTATCCTACAGAGCACAGCCACCATAAACATGTGCAATCCCTAGAGAAGAGTTTCCCAACTGCAGTCCTGGAGGGCCAAACACCATTCAGCTTTCATGCTGTCCCTAATAAATATGCCTGTGCTGCATTAGTATGCGCCATCCCCATTGTATGCAAATGTATCTCATGCATATTCATTAGGGACAGCATGAAAACCTGAACAGTGTTTGGCTCATCAGGACTGGAGTTGGGAACCTCTGCCCTAGAGCAGCAGCCAACAGGGGCATAAATACCCACACCCACAGGCTCCACTATCCAAAGCCTCATGGAGATTCAGGCTGTTGGGCCCTGTGCGCAGCAGCATCTCCCAATACTAGCACTTGCATACCTTAGCAATGCCGCCCTAAACTTGGGAATACGTTACACATATATCACATATATGAGGGAGGAGTGGCCTAGTGGTTGGGGCAAGTTACCTCAGGCTGGAAGGTTGGTGGTTCAAATCCCACTAGAGGACAGCAACCTTGGACTGGAAGGACTGGTGTTTCTAGTCCCACAGGTGCTTCCTGTGGTCTTGGGCAAGTCACTTAACCCTCCATTGCCCATGTTCCCTGTAAATAGTTATCTCCAAGTTATAATGCCCTGTTCAATGAAATTTCAGTTTGTTCAATGTAAACCACCTTGATATCATGAAAGGTGGTATATAAGAAATGTTAAAAAAAATAAATATCAAAAGGTTGCTATGATTAATGGCAGATAACAATTCCTAAGTTAAGCACAAATTGCTGATAGAGCTGCATCATAGCAACCTTTATGATATCTGTGGAGTGTGTTTCAGTTTTGGTTTCTGACAGTGTTTACCACCCCGGGGAGTGACCCCAACAGTATTGCGTACCATAGCCATGCCTGCACTGTGCCCAGGACTGGTGTGGTGGCCAGAGCTGCCAAAAGCCTCTATATTTGCACAATGCTGGCATAGGTGTGGGCGTGTGTGTCTGTCTATCCAGTGTGTTGTGGCTGCCTACACCTTACTCAGCCAACACTGCTTGCACTGTTTCCAGTGTTAGCCTGCCAATTTGCATAATGAGGAGCAAGGTACTGTGTGTATGGCCCAAATAGAGTGACCTGGGCAGGATGCACCTGCACAGGGCATAGGGCAATGACTGGGACATTGTAGTGCCCAGCCACCACCTGCATGGACAGGGTGGCCACAGCATATCTTGCTGGGAGGTCACTGTCAACCTGACTGAGCAGTGACCATGGCATGGCTAGGTTCCCCCATAGTGCTATATAGCATTTTTCTCAAGTGATATTTATGGGTTCTCTTTTCTGGGGCCCAATCACTGACTTATCTGCTTGGTGTGTGTGCTCACATCCCAGTTTTGGGTGCATGCATTTTCTACAGGAACATGCACTATGGACTAGCTAGCAGACTGCAGTTAGTATGTGTATGGCTGGAACACCTTGCAGTGTGTGACGGCTGGAGAATGTCAGATAGTGGTGGGGGGCAGCTGAGCATTTCCAGGCCTACTGTCTGTCTGTCATTGCCTTATGGATATGCACAGATCTGCAATGACTGCCCTGTAGGGTGCCTGTTCCCCAGCAGGACTGGGGTTGATGGTCCCCTCTACTGCCACCATTGCAGGGATGTAGAATGTGTGTCTGTTGGTGGGAGATCTTATCCCCCACCCTGAGCCCCAGAGGGCGAGTTGGGTGGTGCTACATAATCTATGGTTCCAAACACCCCCCTTCACTTAAATCATGTGACCACGGCACCCACACAGGATATGCACTATTCTGGGTGCATCGTAGTCTACAAGGGCTAGACATGACTGGGAAATACAGATGGACATAGGTGTGTCTGCAAGGACTACCTATCACACACTGGCACTGATGGCGACCTGCAGCATAGCCTATATCAGCTAAGCCAGGTGCTGCGGACCTGGTGCTGGGCGCCCCACCTCGCCCTCAGGGTGAGCACAGTACCCCCCAACAATGTGTCAGTCTGTAGCTACTCTGTTTCAGTAACATGGTCAGTTCCCCCTACCAGGCTGATGTGCTTTGGGGGTGCATACCCCATCTTGTGTTCATCTGTAGACTGCTTATCTGCATGTTCAGTGCATCATGGGTACGGGTGGGTTAACCCTATCCTGGTAACCACAGCAGACAGTTTGTGTGGTGATCTGCAGTCCTTCTGTAGCCAGCCAGGGGTTTGTTAGTAGCTATAGAGATGTAACCCACTGGTTACTTCACTGAATGTGGAGGTAGAGGTCATGGGTTTGATCCCACAGTGGTGTTATTTGATAGGGTTGTCTGAGGCATTTCCTTTTTTAATTTAAATTAGTGTTGCCAGCAAAAACACCCTCACAGTGCTGTAACCTTAAGGTGCCTCATAAGGCGCCCTATAAGAGCCTTATAAGGCACCCAATAGGGAACATTATAAGGTGCCTTGGCAGACAGTGCACTTTATAATGTGCCCTCTGGAGTGCCTTATAGGGTGCCTTATGCAGCACCTTAGGTTACGGCACTGTGAGGGTGTGTTTGCTGGCAGCACTAATTTAAATTGAAAAAGAAAGTGCCTCAGACAGCACTGATTTAAAGTAAATGGTAATGCCTCAGGCAGCCTTACTCATTAAGCCCACTGGGGGATCAAACTCATGACCCCTGTTTCATCAGTCAATGCATTAACCATTGTGCTACACCTCTGTTGCTGTGTTTCCAAGTCAGCGTGCCTAATTAAGGCTAACGGGCATTAATGTGCCACCGCTCCCTCTATCGCGTGATAATGGACTTTATCGTGCGATAACCCAAAATGCTACCTTAAGACCGGAACGCCCACTACCTTATATGGCATTCATCACAGTAAGACTGCAACTAACGCCGGTAACATTAAGCCGGTTTAGTAAACATACGCCATAGAGTATATACAGGTAAGATCATACAATATTTACTGAAATCATATATTACAATCAATATATTTGCAAGGGAGTTATATGTTCATGGGTGCTGCATAGAAACATTTATTTATTTAACATTTCTTATATACTGCCTTTCATGATATCAAGGTGGTTTACATTGAACAAACTGAAATTACATTGAACAGGGCATTATAATTTGGAGATAACTATTTTAGAGGGAACATGGGCAATGGATGGTTAAGTGGCTTGCCCAAAACCACAAGGAACACCTATGGGACTAGAAAACCTAGTCCTTTCGGCCCAAGGTTGCTGTCCTCTAGTAGGATTTGAGCCCCTGACTTTCTGGCCTGAGGTAACTTATCCCAACCATTAGGCCATTCCTCCCTCATGACAAACAGAAAAAGACCACATGGCCTATTTAGTCTAACCTTCCATATCAACCACTACAACAGTCCCCTTTTTTCCTTTATAAAAACAGAAAGTTAGTTAATTTGTATAGCTGGGTAATTCCTGATGATCTTGTGGAAGGAAGAGTTCAGGGGATGTTCTCTAAAAGGCTCATTGTTATGTTGGTTATTTTGTTTCCATCAATTGAGTTACGAAAATATTCTATGAATAGATGTTTGTGAAAATCTTTAAGATCCTTGATGGCAATTAGCTTATCCAATAGAGCATTCCAGAATATAGGTGAAAAGTAAGTGAATGCTCTGTAACTCGTCAAACGATTTGTGTTGCGGTAGTTAGAAGGGACTGCCATGGTATTTTTATTGCATCCTTTTCTAGATCTCTCGTTAGATGAGATGCTGATCAGTGAGGATAGATATAATAGGGCTGTTTCCCTCAGGAGTTTAAATGTAATCATGGGTATTTTATATTTAATACAGCTCAAAATAGGTAACCAATGTAACTTGGAAAGTCTTGGTGTGATGTGTTCTGCACTGTTTATCTTATAGATAATACGGGCAGCAACATTTTGGGTCTTTTGGAGGTGATTAAGGGTCTGCTTTGGCAGACCTTATAAAATACTATTTAAAAAATCGAAATGTGGAATGACCATAGCCTGGAAGACATGTGATCATCCCTGAACAATTTTTAGGATGTTCGGACTTGGATGTCCCAGAGTTCACATGGACACCCTTTGTAAAATTTGCTTTTAAGAAGACAATATTCAAAAAGATTTAGACAGAAAATTACCTAGCCAGATTCATGTTTTTTTGTTTATCTGTGCATAATGTTTAATTTGTGCTATATATGAATTATTTATGTATATTATTCAGCACATAGGATGATCTTGACCAGTGCTGTGGGATATAATTATTTCAATATAAATAGTAAATAAAAGACTCTCATGGGAGAAAACTGCCTCCCTCATATTGGCTAGAAGTATGTATACAGTAGGTTATCATAGCATGCATAGTTTTAACAGGATTGAAAAAGTGATAATATGTTTAATTCAGGTAAGTACTCTATGTTCATAGAGTCAATACTTGGGAGTCAATTAGTGGTCTGTTAGTAATGCGTCTTCATTAGCATGCATTTGGTTTCTTGGTATGAATTGAATCAATTTAATGTGTGTTAACCTTCAAAATCATGTGCATAAGGTCAGTTTGTACACATTAAAAAGTTCTAATGTGTTAAAAAAATTGCATAGCCATAAACATTTTAAAATCCACAGTAAGGGCATAACTCTAGAATTGAAGCAAGTTTTATTCTGCAAACCTCTATATCTATATTATCTATATTACTTTAAGTGTTTTTTAAGTAGACCTATGCATTCAAGCCAGCATGCTTACAGTGGCAGCATAACTTTGCACAGACAACTTAATTGTATGAAGTTATTTCTGCTATTTCTACATTCAGACTTGAAAGCATAAGTTATACAGATAGCAACTGAATAGCACCACTCTCTCCATAATATTTGCCCCTTTGCCTGCCCACCACAAATCTCACCTCACTTTGGACGAATGCATTTTGGTAATTTTACAACAGGTCACTAAAGTTGGGAGGCCATAAAGTTGACTATTTTGATGCTATTTTATAAGGACATGTGAAGACACATTTTAGAAATGATATCTAGGTACAATCTGGGTTGTGCAGATCAAAACATTTGAAAAAAGGGCAAGCATATGAAAGTTTCAACATCATTTCAGAAACTTTCATGTGCCAAAAATGGCCATGGCAGTCATGCCAACATACACATTCCTGCAACAAAATGTTAGGATGGCGATGTCTATCCTATGCTGCATCAGAACATAAAAAATGTCATACTGGGTCAGACCAAGGTCCATCAAGCCCAGTATCCTGTTTCAAACAATAGCCAATCCAGTTCACAAGCACCTGGCAGGTTCCAAAAAAGCACACAGGTTCAACAGTGCTTGTCCTGGGGCAAGCAGTGGATTTCCCGGGTCCTGTTTAATAATGTTTTATGGACCTTTCCTCCAGGAACTTGTCCAAACTTTTTTTAAACCCAGCTATACTAACAGCCTTCACTACATTCTCCAATAACAAATTCCAGAGTTTGATTACGCATTGAGTTTGATTACGCATTGAGTCAAAAAAAAATTTCTCATATTAATCTTAAATGGTTTACATTGTATTGCATGTCCCCTAGTCTTTCAACTTTTTGATGGCATAAACAACTGACTTACATTTATCCATTCTACTCCATTCTTTAATTTATAGACCTCTATCATATCTCCCCTCAGCCATCTCTTTTTCAAGTTGAAAATCCCTAACCTTTTAAGCCTTTCCTCATAGGGGTATCCTTCCATCCCCTTTATCATTTTGGTGGCTCTTCTTTGCACCTTTTCTAATTCCGCTATATCCTTTTTAAGAAATGGCGACCAGAATGGCACACAATTTTTAAGGTGTGGTCACACCATGGAATGATACCGAGGCATTATAATCTCCTTGGTTTTATTCTTCATTCTTTTCCTTATGATTCCTAGCATTCTATTTTCTTTTTTGGCCGCTGCTGCACACTGGGCAGAGGGTTTCAACGTATTATCCACGATGACATCCTGCCTGCTATATTAGAAATGGACACATGCATCGACATGCCCAGAAGCATCAGAAAACGATGGGCCACACAGGCCTGGGCATCATCAAAATGTCATTGCTGCCATTGCAGCCTTCCCCTTCTCCCGCCTGCGGTGATCTGATCTCCTGCAGGCATAAGTAGGGGAAGGCTGTGACCTGGCAAGCAGCAGCTATCTGCGGGGATCCCATCCCCTGCGGGCAGAAAAGCGTTACGATTGCTGGCCTTCCCCTCCTATGTGCCCTTGGGCAGAAGGGAGGGGAAGGCTAGCGATTGCAGCCTCACGCAGATTGGCAGGCCTAGAGGTAGAGCTTGGCCCCTTGAAGAAAATTGCTTTCCAGTGCCTCTGGGTATGCCGACAGGAAAATAAGTTTCCATGTTTCCTTTCTGTTTTATTTTTGTTGTGAAAAGTATTGCAGATGTCAGGGTGCCTTCTTCTCTACTCTCTCCATGTGTTTTATTGGGAGTATAAGAGCTTTTGTGATGTCTATTCATGACCTAGAGCAGGAACAGACATGGACGTCAGCATTGGTGGGTTTAGACATGCTCACCATTTTTGAAATCAGGCATACATGTGTATCTTTTCCAGAACACCCCAGGCATGCCTCCACCACACCCCTATATGACATGGATGTGCTCACCTCTGAGATGTCCATATACCTGGCTTACTATAATGGCTCTGGGACATCTTCATGATTTGCATGCCAATGTAATTATACCAGATGTAATTATACTGATGTAATTATACCGGCTATACCTTTTTCAGGAAGGACAGAGTAAGAAGTAGAGGAGGTGGAGTTGTACTATATGTAAAAAAATAATATTAAAGTTATAGAATTGCAGGACTTAAAATGAAAAGAGGAGGTACTGTGGTTAAACTAGAAAGAGAGAAGGGGAAATCCATTTGCATTGAAGTTATGTACAGACCCCCCTCACAGGGAGTAAAAGTGGATGAAGATATAATAGAAGACATATGCAGTATTGCCATGAAAGGAGAAATGCTACTGATAGATGGTTTCAATATGCTGGATGTGGATTGGGACATCCCTGCTGCTGTGTCATCTAGAAGTAAGGAGATGCTAGATTCTTTACAGAGAGACCTATTCAGGAAACTGGTAACAGAACCCACTTGTGATGTGGCCATACTGGACTTAGTGCTTACCAATGGGGAAAGTGTTTCTGATGTTTCAGTGGAAGATCATCTCACATCCAGTGATGGTATATGGTTCAGTATTAGGACCAGGGATGATAAAATCCATTCAAAAGCGAGGGTCTTAGACTTTAGGAAAACTAACTTTGCCAAGATGGGACAATAGGCGTGGAGGAGAGGCCTAGTGGTTGGGGCAAGGTACTTCAGGCCAGAAGGTCAGGGGTTCAAATCCCACTAGAGGACAGCAACCTTGGGCCGGAAGGACTGGGGTTTCTAGTACCACAGGTGCTCCTTGTGGTCTTGGGCAAGCCACTTAACCCTCCATAGCCCATGTTCCCTGTAAAATAGTTATCTCCAAGTTATAATGCCCTGTTCAATGAAATTTCAGTTTGTTCAATGTAAACCACACTGGTGCAGTATATAAGAGAATGTAAATAAAATAAATAAATACCTCAAAGTCATTAGCAGGATGGAAACAGCTGGGGGTTGTAGAAAAACAGAGGACAAAATTGAAAGGGAATATTTTAATGTCAACAAACCTTTTTTGTTAGAAAGCTAAATAAATGTAAAAGGAAAAGGAGTCTGCTAAGGTTCTCAAAAGAAGTTGCTGAAAAGGTGAAGAAAAAGATGGAGGCCTTCATCAAATACAAGAGATCACAGAGAAAATAAGATAGGCAAGCAAAGGTGCAAAAGGAAGAAGAAATAATCAATGCAATAAAATGTGGGGATAAGACATTTTTCAGATATGTTAGTGAGAGGAAGAAGGGCAAAAGTGGTATTGTCAAACTCAAGGGTGAAGGGAAGGAATATGAAGAAACTGATGAGGATAAAGCAGAATTGCTTAACAAATATTTCTGTTCTGTGTTCACAGATGAAGGGCCAGAAGCAGGACCTCAGAAAACACCTACAAATAGGAACAGAAGAGACGGGGATCTCGAAGGATTTTCAGAAGACTGTGTTTGTGAGGAAATAGTTAAACTAAAAGTAGACAAAGCGACGGGTCCAGATGAGATACATCAAATAATACTGAGGGAACATAAGAACATTAGAACATAAGATATGCCATACTGGGTCAGACAAAGGTCCATCAAGCCCAGTATCCTGTTTCCAACAGTGGCCAATCTAGGTCATACGTACCAAGCAGGAACTTGGGGACGTTCTAACGACTCCACTGTCTGACCTTTTCAATACCTCTTTGGAGTCAGGAGTAGTGCCTTAGGACTGGAGAAAGCCACATGTGGTCCCTATACACAAAAGCGGATGTAAGGATGTCATTGAGAACTACAGGCCAGTTAGTCTAACCTCTGTGTTTAGTAAATTATTGGAAACGGTTACTAAAAGAGAGAATAGTGAGGTTTCTGGAGTCCAATGGATTGCAGGATCTGAGGCAGCATGGACTCACCAGAGGCAGGTCTTATAAGACAAATCTGATTGATTTATTTGATTGGGTGACCAGGGAGTTGGACTGGGGGAGACCCCTAGATCATGGTGTATTTAGATTTCAGTAAAACCTTTGACATTGTTCTGTACAGGTGACTTATAAATAAATCAAGCACCCTAGGAATGGTCCCTAAAGTTACTGATTGGGTCAGAAATAGGTTGAATGAAATGCGACAAAGGGTACAGGTAAATGGAGCTCACTCTCAGGAAAAGGAGATTAACAGTAGTGTTCCACAGGGATCTGTCCTTGGTCTAATTCTTTTTAACATCTTTGTTAGTGATAATGTCGAAAGGCTGTCAGGTAAGGTTTGCTTGTTTGTGGATGATACCAAAATCTTCAATAGTGTGGACACCCAGGAACTGAGCAGATAACACAAGGAGGGATCTAGCTAAGCTTGAAGAATTGTCTAGAATTTGGTAGCTGAAATTTAATGCTAAAAAATACAGGGTCATGCATTTGGGCTGCAAGAATACAAAAGTGTAGCACAGTGTAGCTGGTGAGGTGCTTCTGACCACAAAAAAAGTGTGGGACTTGGGCGTAGCTGTGGTTGATGATCTTAAAGTAGCAAAACAGGTAGAAAAGGTGACTGCAAAAGCCAGAAGGATGCATGATTATATAGGGAGATGAATGGCCAGCAGAAAAAAGGAGGAGATAATGCCTCTGTATAAGTCTCTGGTGTGACCTCATTTGTAGTATTGTGTGCAATTCTAGAGACCACACCTTCAAAATGGTTTGAGTTGGTGCAGAGTGTGGCTACTAAAATGATTAGTGGTCTTTGTTATGAAGCATATGAGGACAGAATTAAAGATCTTAATTTGTATACTTTCGAGGAAAGGCGGGATAGGGGCCATATGATGCAGATATTTAAATATCTCCGTGGTATAAATGCAATTGAAGGTAAACTTTGTTACGAGAGGACGGTAAAAGGGGATAGACTCAGAAGTAATATGCAGAAATATTTCTTTATGGAAACAGTGGTGGATCCATGGAATAGTCTCCCAGTGGAAGTGGTAGAGACAAGGACAGTATCTGAATTCAAAAAAGCATGGAACAAATGCAGAGGATATCTAAAGGAAAAAATGGGACTATTGTAGTTGATGTGGAAGGGCAGACTAGATAGGTAATGTGGTCATTTTTCTATGTTTCAGATATCCATCTCATGAATAGGGCTTTTAAATGACTACCATAAACACCTATGTGTTTTTATAAAATAGCATCACAAAGCATGCCAAAACTGTGGCTAAAATGCTGCTGTGTACATCTACACCGGCTTGGGAGCTGGTATAAATGGTAAAGTGCTGCTGTGTACATAAGCCGGTATAAATGGTAAAGTGCTGCTGTGTACATCTATACCGGCTTGGGAGCTAGTATAAATGAACAAAGCTGAAGCATGAGAGCAATGAAGTATTTTAGAGTCAATGTGCATACTTTTTGACTCCTTCCCCGAACATGCTTACCCTCATGTCACGTAAAGGTCCGGCTTTTCACAATTTGCTGATCATGTAACAAAAGATTTATTGAAATCAGTATTTTTTTGTGAAATATCTAAAAGAACGTGAAAAATCCATGTAGTTTGCAGAATGTCCAGTGGGAACAGCCATTTTCAAAGGAACGCCAAGGAACATGAAACTGAAAACTTTCAGTTTAGCAATTTTGAGAATGGTTTTCAATTCCAGACAGGTAAGCACTATTGCCTCCTGTATAAGTTCTCAAAGTCCAAGGTCCAAATGAGTACTTAGCTGGCATGCATGCCTCAAAGCAGGTGTAAATGCCAACTTCTAGATTTTGGAGGTTGCCAGTAATTGAGGTGGCATTAGTTGCCCCTGTGCTACAATCATGAAGTGCAATTAGTGTAAGCCACTAACTTGCTGTGCAATGCTAGGAACCCCCCTCCATCCCTCCCATTCCCTGCTCTGATACATGTTACCAGAGTAGCACACACTTTTTAGCATGGGGGCTCCATACTACATTTTAGTATGGCACTGAAACCACATGTTGACCCTGTGCTATCCTGGTAACACACTTTAATAAACATGCCCCTTTATGCAGCAGCTGTGTAAAATAGGAAGTACATGTATACCCTGTAGGACTACTGATTTCATGCCCAAAATGTGACCTTCTGAAAACTGTAGGCTGTGGACCTACAAGTGTGTGAGAGTAGCAGCTTTAATAAATAACTGCTTAAACTCACTGGGTCATTAACACATGTAGACCCACTATTTACATGAAGCCTTTCAAAGTAACTTCCATAGGGACTTACATGGCGAAATGTTATCCATATGAGTACTGTGGTGATGAAGGGGCATCAGAGCCCATGGAAATAGCTGGAAAACAAACTTTTACCTGCAAGCAGAGGGATAGTTCAGAGAGCAGGGAGTTTCAAACTGCAGCCAAAGGAAAAAAACACACACACAGAGCTGCTGAGTCCAGACCACGCCCAAGCTCCAAGGCAACCCAGGGAGGTAATAGGAAGCACCTGGGAGAGGAGTTGGAAGGGGAAGAGCAGCTACATACATTTAAGCTCCAGGGAACAGAAAGAGAGGAGCCTACCAAGAGAAAGGAGGGAGGAGAGCTCCCGAGGCAAACTAAAGGGAAAGGATCCTTCAGGGGAATTGAAAGAGAGAGGCTTTCCAGAGACAGCCACAGAAGGGATTCCTAAGGCAGCCAGCATACTGGGGACTACAGTCCAGGGAGAAGCCCATGCTGTAAAGGAATTGCAGCATGGTCTGGAGACTGGAAGCTCTGTCCTGAGAGAGTTGCTGACTATACTCCAGGTACAGGAGCAGCCCTGCAAGAGTCTGTGGGAGAGGTTTTGCCTCTGGAAAGGTCTGTGAAGAGAAGGGTCACGAAGGACAAGATGAGCCAGTTAGAAGCCTTGTTCAGCTTGTTGAGAGATAAGGGTCTCTACAGCCATTCTAAAATCCCTGAGCACAGAGAGAAGTCCCGTTGGGAAAAGGTCTTAAAACGTTTAGGGGAGATTAAGCCTACATCCCCTCAGCCCGAGTTAAGCCAGGAGACAGCAGAGTCTGATTATGAAGACATGCAGACAGAGCCTTGTGATGTTGAACAAGACTCCTTAGATTCCTTGATGGATTGTTCTTTTTGTATGAAGACAGAATGAAGAGGCTGTAGGTTTTTAAGCTGAGGAAAAAGCCAGAAGCCCTTTAACTGAATGTCTTATGTTTTGAACGCTGGAAATGTTTAAAAGGAAAATTGCTGCTGTTTAAAGCTGAGAGGAAAATGATTCAAGATTGATTTGAATGATTAAGGGAAAACAGCTATCTGAATGTACAACAGCTAGAAGCAAAAGGAGAGCTTTATTTAAAGTTTACTCAGTTTCGGAAAGGCTGATACCTTTGCTGGAAGTTAGCTGAAATCAGCTAAGCTGTATTTCTGACCGTTGGATTTTGGAAGAAACACATTCTGGTATAACAAGCTGCAGGAAGCAATTGTAACATTTATCACTGTCAGAATCCTGTTTGACTGAAACGTCTTTTGTTGGAGAGCACATCCTATTTTGGTTGACATGTGTTGAGCTTCTAAGGAGGTTCTTTGCAAAGGGAAAGACAAAATAAATTTCCTGTGTTTTTGCCTTCAAAACCCTCGGACTCTCTTTGTCATTTCACACAACTACAATATCCAGAAGCTTCAGCTCTGGAGCTGACTAAAAAGGGACATTATAAGGCACGCCCTTACCTATAGGCAACCGCCTAGACAGTAGGGAGCGCCACAGTACATTCAGCGTAATTTTAAAAAAAACAAGTATGCAGTCAGCAATGCTGACCTCTTAAGTGGTTTTGAATATTGGCTCTTTTTTGTTCTGCCCCTATTTCAACAACCATATCTTCAACCATTATGTGCAATCCTCAAAAAACACAATATCAGATACCATATCTATGCAGATGACATAATGGTACATGCACCAGTAGACATAAAAAAATCCAACATTCCACCCCATCACTGGTTGCTTGACTGAGGCAGAATCATGGCTTAATGCAAACAACCTTCATATAAACTTCAAGAAAACAGAAATATTCTTTACGTCAAGAAACCAAAGCTTCACTCCCCCTTCGAAATTTTCTATCCACAACTCCAACCTGCCAATCAGATAAGAGGTAAAATACTTAGGTTTCATAATTGATACAGCTCTCAATATGTCAGCTCAAATAAACTGGACAGCTAGAATCATATTCTACAGACTAAAAACACCTCAGACATGATTTCAGTAGCCCAAGCTCTAATTACCCCTCACTTGGACTACTGCAACAGCTTATTTACAGGGTCTACCAAAATGAACCTACACCCACTTCAATTAGCCCAGGATGTAACTGCCCGGATCACATCCAAGGCAAGTCTATCTGAACATATCATTCCCATCCTTTATAATCTTCACTGGCTCTCGAGAGGAAGCAGGATAAAATACAAGACATTAGTCACAACATTTAAATTACTCAATAATATCTCCCCCTTCCACCTTACAGCTAAGATACATGCCCAAACCGATGTTAGGTGCAGGAGAAAAAGTACTCAAAACCTTCTCTTAACACCATTCTCATTCAGGAAGACTAAACAAGTTACCAGCAACAGAGCCTTCACGTATACAGCACCCACTCTTTGGAATTTCCTTTCTGACCCCATCAGATCACTCAAAGACCTCCAAGCATTCCGCAAGGAACTAAAAACATTACTCTGAATAATGAAAACTGCACTTCCAACAATACCTATACCCATTCCTCCTATTCAATCCCCCCCCCCCCCCAACTAATCCATTCTTATCCCAGCAATTACCTTTCTGATATGATTAATCTAATTGTCTCCATTCCAGACCTGGCTATTAGCTGCTGGGCTGAACTCTGAAGTCAGTTTGTTTGCTGTGTGGGGCTTCCACTGCAGTTCCTGCTGCCGGGGTTGGGGGGACTGTCGCCGTTGGGGGGGGGGGGAGGCAACGATAGAGAGACCTCAGCAAAATATTGCTTGGTGGCCCCACACTAGATCTTTTGCCACTGGTGGGCATATATCTTCAAAGGAAACTTTAAAAGGAAATTATCCATGTGGTTTGCTACAAAGTCAACAGGTGGACTAGTGCCAGAACTACTGAAAAGTACTCCCTAAATGTACTATAATGCTACACTGATTTATTCAACATTTGCCATTACACGTTATTATAAGAGCAGCAATCAAATGCATAACCTTATGATTTTTCGCTGGAAGGATGAGCAGTAAAAGTTGCCTAGAGAAAGATTGACAAATTATTATTTTTCTTATCACTGTAAAGTCGTTTGTTCTTGGTACCACTGTCTGTGGGCTCACATCTGAGCTCCTTTTGATCAGAATATTAGGCAACCATTATAAACTAACAAAAGGGTCAACAGAGATTTTACTTTTGAGATAAAGATCCTTTAGAAATTTACATGCTAATGGAAGAGTTAAGAAAAATGTGCTCCTTGTCAATTGGTTGTATAAATATTTTATCTTATGGAACATTAAGGGAAGGCAAGTGTGAAGGCATTCAGCCTGAACATTATTTGAAGAGGAAATTAGGACATTATTGTGGAAGAAATAATATAAAATAAGGAGTTACAAGCACTTGATCTAAACTGTAAAAAACCTTTCATGCACTCTGGCAGAAAGAGCAGATTAAATCCATAATGAAATGGATAACTTTAGCCCTGCATAAATTTCCAAGCAGCTCAGTTTCCCAGGAATCTCTCTCAGCTAGATTAATGGCCAGCAGCCTTCCACATAATGAAGTAGTTTGCCTTGGCAATGTGCTCATGAATTTATTATGGTGTCCACAAGTGTGCTATATGGCCTAGACATCTTTATAAATCCTGGATTTAGAGCTGCAGCGATGAGCCATTTCAGTCCTAATGGGAAGGTTGATTTATCACACTAGTCCCCCACTGCAGCCCCTTCCCCTTTTCCTGACAGTTATAAAAGGAAAATACAGGTCATATCATTGATGGAAATAAAATGTGAAGGTAATTAGATAATGCCAAATGGAAATGGGAAAGGGTGCACTGCTGAAATTTTAAATATGTTGGTAATTTTTTCCTTGGAGCAATTATATCAGGTTGATTTATTTTTACAGTTTGTAATCACTTAACTACCTGTGGCTGATTTTTACCAGAGCTCCTGCCTGTAGAGGAAAGAAGCAGAGCTTTTCACTGGATGATTATTTATTGTAGATGCATTTATCTTAAAATATATAATTTATTATGCAGTTTATACAAGTCACAGCTCATTGCTGATGGGGAATAATGATTATCCATTTGGTTGCTTGTAAGCTTCTTTCTTTATAAGGTTTTTTTTCAAAAATAATCAGCAGGGCATCCAAGACATTGTACAGGGGTCTCGACAAGAAATGTTTCAGCAGAAATCAGACAGAAAGCCTTGTTTCATAGATGTCAGGACACACAAAAAAAGAAGTTCACGGAAACAAACTAGTACAATAATCCTCAATTTTTGACTGTCCAAAAATATGTATCAGCCTGCTAGCACAAATCTAACATCTCCCAGTTAGCCTGGGATATACCCACACCATATATGGATTTGGATCATTTAGCAGGAGTAGGGGAAAGAGGGTCTGCTGGGCCTTGGTGGTCTATGAGGTCATCATGGGGGGGGGGCATGTGAAGTTTTTATTTCAGAGGGAATGAGAAATGATCAAAGCAAGTTGCAGCAGAATTAGCCAGCATAGGCAGGGAATTAGTTGGTAGTAGCAGCAATAAGATGAATTAGAGGGAGAGAGCGTGGAGAAGACAGGCTGTGAAGGGGGAAGAGAGAATGTTGGAAAAAGGCTGAGGGAAAAAGAAAGGGATGCAGACAGACTAGAGAGCGAGAGAGAGTGAGAGATAAGGATAGACTAGGAAACTGTGAAACCTTTGGAGGGTCGAAAAGGAAATTGAAACGTTATTTGATCAGGGTTCAACCAGTCTGTATCACTGAAAATCATAGATTTGAGATAATTTAATCACCATGTTTGGGATCAGAAAATAATTGTTTTTCCATTGCACTGTAACATCATTTACAAATGCTTAATGCTTTGCTTGATCTCTCTATAATGGCATCCAGTACCCAGGTACTTTCAGTTAGCCAGTGCCACCTCACTTTTCTTTAGGATCACCACCTGGTACAGTATCATAAAGAACATGCTAGTCCAGTTCTGGGGTTATCCAATTGGATGCATGGACATCTATGCAACAGTGCGAACCAGATCAGGTCACCTGGTTTATGCATCCCCTTGACACAACTTGGTACGCACCAATGTCTTTCCCCTTGAAATGCCTCCTTGTTCCATCTCCTCATTCTGTCACTCTCCTTTCCCCTCTTTTTTGTATCTCTGCATTCCTGCTGTTTGGTTTTCCTTTCTTCGGATATTTTCTTCCCTAGAGGACTTTGTTTTATGGCTTGTGGAGCTAGCATGCACCATGGTAATCTTCAGGCTCAGGCAAGATTTCTTCTGGTCACCAACAAGGAAATTCAAAAGGGTTTTAGTCATTCAATTTCCCTGCTTCTGGGCATAAAACAAGATTTTATGACCAGTAATGGGTTTTTAAAAATTGCCCAACACATACCATCTTCTTGCAACAAATTCCACAATTTAATTGTACATTGAATGGAAAAATACTTTATACAATTTGTTTTAGCACAGTTGCATAACATAGTAACACTGTATATTTATTTATTTATTCAGGTTTTTTTTATACTGCTTAGTGAGGAAGCGGTTCCAACAGATGTTAGTCTTGCAAATAGTAAATTCTGTGGGATGGAGTCGAATACTGCTGCTGTATCTAGGAAGATAAGTATAAATTCTTATTTAGATTTGGCAATACTCAGTGGCAGGATTTGATCTGAACAGGACCCGGTTTGGATCGATCCCGCAACTGCCATAACCAAGCATGTGGCAGTATGGAACACATTTGTGTTGCCGGCGTTGCACGCTGGTGCTGCTGTTGGCCACTGCAGGGCGGCAACTCCCTGGTGGCCCAGTGGCCTGATCCCCCCACCCACCTGTAGTTTGATGGCATCAGGGGCTTCCCACAATGCCGCGGTCCCCTGATGCCATCAAATCACTGGCGGGTGGGGAGATTCCCACCAGTGCAGTGCCGGCATCAGGACATCATTTTTGGCCAGGTTTGGTGAACACTGCTTGTGTCAGGAACCAGTTTGCACCTCTCGTGCCACTCCAGTGGTGTCCTGGGGGATATGATGAGGTGTGGGAGAGAAAGAGAGTGTTTTCTCCGCAGATGGGCACAGTCCAAGAACCAGATGGAGAAGAAGGACCAGACCACACTGGGAGAAAACTTAAAAAGTCTTTATTAAGGACCCAACTTTAAAAAGGTTTCAGCACTAGGTCTTCCTCTGGGGTCTAAAAACATAAATAAAACCAAAAGCAAATTATAAAACAGTACATAAATATAAACCAGGAAGATCCTGAGCAGCCCCCATATAGTGTCACTCTCGGTAATACACAGGTTTCTCTAGCACATGGGTTAGCCGATAGCATTCCCGGTGTCCTGAGCACCAGAACTCTCACCTAGACTTACATGGTTTATGGCGTCTTTGGGTGCTGCCCAATGCATTCAAATATTGGTGTTACACAGATACGACGGAGCCATGCCCATGACATGCTCCATTATGTCCTTGCTGATACCCAGTTAGCGTTGCCCATAGTAGGGTTTTTTCCGAGAGACCCATGTATTTCAAAATCCATTACACCCAGTTATGGCATCTTTACACGGGTAAGTCATCTCTTTTGCCATCCAAGCAATGCCTACCACTTGCCTGCTATTTATTTTCCTAGATTTATGAGCCTAATTTAGGTGCCGAGTGCTGAACATCAGTGATAAGCTCCAAACTTCTTTTTCCCACCCTAAATCCATCCCCTTTGCCACCCACTTCTTATGTTCCTAAATTGAGGAGTTCGGTGAGATTTTAAGAAAATATTTAGGAATTTAGCCCTAGTAAATTTTCAAAGAGGCAACGTTAGGAGCATAACTTTTAAAGTTAGGAGCATAAATCCTTTGAATATCAGGCCATTTATTTTTAAGCACATAGATGAATGACCAAATGAGCCCAAAATGCACAATCTATTAACAGCTGTGTGCATACCCTCATAGTTGTGCCTACGTATGCCCATCTAACAAAGTCCTCTATAATTACTGGGGGATGCAGACCAAAGAAATTGTTTTATTTCATTTCCTGCATAGTTTCCAGGTTTGTTTTGTGTAATTTTGTTTTTATAACTGTTCATTTCTGGGCAAGTTTATTAATTAAAGAAGAGGACATCTGAAGAACCTGGGAAGATCTTCAATCCAGTAGCAGAAGGATCTGGAGTCCTGGGCCCCTTCGCAAGAAAGAGAACTGGAAGAGATACTGGTGCACCCTACACAGAGACAAACAGGGAAATATATTTGAGCTCAAATAAAACAGACATTGGAAAAAAAAACCCCACCAGGAGCATTAGTAATTTCTAAAAGGAAACCTTTCAGGGAGGAGTGGCCTAGTGGTTGGGGCAAGGTACTTCAGGCCAGAAGGTCAGGGGTTCAAATCCCACTAGAGGACAGCAACCTTGGGCTGGAAGGACTGGGGTTTCTAATCCCACAGGTGCTCCTTGTGGTCTTGGGCAAGCCACTTAACCCTCCATAGCCCATGTTCCCTGTAAAATAGTTATCTCCAAGTTATAATGCCCTGTTCAATGTAATTTCAGTTTGTTCAATGTAAACTGCACTGATGCAGAATAACACAGTATATAAGAGAATGTAAATAAATAAACTTACTTACCTGTTAGAGGGAGAAAAGTTTGAAGGTTTTGAAAAGGAAAATCAGAATTCCATAGTAGGAATTGGCCTGGAAATTTTTGTCTAAAAATGTCACCAGCAGATCAAAGAATAACTTGACTTGCCTGTTACTTGATGTGACTGAATACACTTAGCTGAGTTATTGTTATGCTGATGTGAGCAAAATGTTACTGTGAGTTAAGAAGAATAATTTGGATGGTTACACTAATGTAATATTCAATAAATGCACTAAAAATTCTATTCCTGAAAGTAAATGTCATCTATATACATCCCTTATTACAAACTACAACCTAGCTACAATTAAAACTTGTAACATCACCTTGATAGTGGCTTATTCACTTTAGTTTATTTTCTTCTTCTCTCTACTTGCCTCATAGTAAAGGGAGAGTAAGACGAGGTTAGTGAAATCTGCCAGCTTCCACATGAAGAAACCGCCAGATTCCGACCATTTGAGCCATCTGGCTACATTGGTGCTGTTGCAAGTGAGTCTGATGGTTAGCTCTTTGGGGTAAGGGGGGTACTACATTGAGACCTCTCCTTTTCTCTCACTACACTCAGTCCCTTGGTGCATGTATTTCCTCCCATGGTTTTCAGTACCATCTTTATCCTGATGACTCTCAGATCTAGCTGTCTGTGCCTGAAATCTCTCCAGTAATCCAGGCCTGAATCTCTGTCTGCTTATCCAACTTTGCTGCCTGGATGTCTCACTGCTATTTGAAAGTGAACATGTCCAAACTGAGTTCCTTATCTTTCCCCCTAAACCCACCTCCCCCCTTCCTCTCTTCTCTATTTCTGTGGATAATACTACACTCCTCCCTGTTTCCTCAGCTCGCAACATTGGGATCATCTTTGACTACTCTCTCTTTTCTGCACACATCCAGCAGATAGCAAAACCTGTTGCTTCTTTCTCTATAGCATCAGCAAAATTTGTCCCTTCCTTTCTACACCCACTACTAAGACTCTCATCCACTCACTAGTCACCTTCTTGACTATTGTAACCTGGGTCTCCCTCTGAATCAACTTTCTCCCCTTCAATCTGTTCAAAACTCAATTGCACAAATTATCTTCTGCCAGTGCCGCTATGCTCATGTAACCCCTCTTCTCATGTTACTTCACTGACTTCCTATCCATTTGTGTATCCAGTTCAAACGTCTCCTGCTTACCTATAAGTACATTCATTCTGTGGCTCCTCACTACTTTTCCTCTCTTATCTCACTCTACACTCCTCCTCGGGAACTCCACTCCTCTGGCAGATCCCTTTTATATGTGCCCTTCTCTGCCGCTGTCAACTGCAGACTTCATCCATTCCACCTTGCTGCTTCTTATGTTGTGAACAAACTAACTGAGTCTGAGTCTATGCATTGGGCTCCTCCTCTGGCCCTATTTAAATCCAGCCTAAAAGCCCATCTCTTTGAGGCTGCTTTTGGATCCTGATGCCCCTCACTCTCTCATTCACTACTTCTGTGTATCTTACCATACTCTAGTCCCAGTTTTGCAATGTTTTTTGATCTTGATTGGATTGTAAGCTCTGAAGAGCACGGACTGTGTCTTACATCTTTATGTACTGTACTGTGTATGTCCTGTAGCGCTATATAAATGATGATTATTATTATTATTAGTAGTAGTAGTAACCCTATCTGCCTTTTATTGTTGATGTTGATGCCTCAGAGGTTGGGATAGCAGCAATTTTCTCCTGCGATCATCCAAGCTACACCCCTGTGCATACTTCTCTAAAAAGAAATCTCCCCAGCACAGATTAATTATGATGCTGGAAATAGGGAGTCATTTTCAATCAAGTGAGTGTTTGAGGAATGGCAGAACCTTCTGGAAGGAGCACAGAATAAGAACATAAGAATATAAAATTTGCCATACTGGGTCAAACCAAAGGTCCATTAAACCCCAAATGCTGTTTTCAATGGTGGCCAATCCAAGCAGGATCCCAACAGGTAGATATATTCCATACTGTTTATCTCAAGGATAAGCAGTGGATTTCCCGCAGTCCACTCATAGACTTTTCCTTCAGAAACCTTTCTAAACGTTTTTTTAAACCCAGTTATGCTGGTTTTACTTCATCCTCCAGCAACTAATTCAGGAGCTTAACTATGCACTGAATGAAAAAAAATGTTTTTTTTTCTGATTAGTCTTAAATACACTATGTTATAGCTCCATTGCATGTCCTCTGGTGTTTGTATTTTTGAAGGAGTAAACAACTGATTCACCATTTACTTGTTCCAGTCCACTCATTATTTTGTGGACCTCGATCCTAACTCCACTCAGCCATCTCTTCTCTAAGCTGAAGAGCCCTAACCTTTTAAGTTTTTTCTCATAGGGGTATCCTTCCATTCTCTTCATCATTTTGGTTGATTTTTCTGTACCTTTTCTAATTCTGCTATATCCTTTATTTTAGATGTGATGATTAGAACTGCACACAATACGTAAGATGCAGTCGCACCATAGAGTGATACAGAGGCCTTATGATAATCTTTGTTTTATTCTCCATTACTGAATAATTTAGAACATATACAGTCAGCTCAAAGACTAGACCACAAGAAGGCCAAGTGGACATTGTTTTTCCACTAGATTCAATTTTATTATCAAATATTGCCCAGGATTGAAAAAAAGTGGATTTACAAGTTACGATCAGTGACACCCCAAGGGCTGAATTTATCACAGGATTGGTGGTGTGTGATATAAAGTATTAATGGGGGACTAATGATTGATAGCTACTACCCTGAGGACGTAGGATATCACATGATCTTATGTTAACGTATAAGATGGGGATACTAATATGACGCTTAGAATATGTCATGAGTTTTGAAGAAGGACCGGGAGATTCAGTGGCCAGAAACACAGCGTTGTGTCGATGACAACTTAATGTCAAGAAACATTAAAATCTGATATTCCAGGAAAAAAGTAAGATAAAAGATTCAATGAATTGAAGAAACACTGGCATGCGACGCCTTCAGAGATGGCAGGAGAGGTAGACGGTAGTCGCTTCCTAACCTGATTTGGAGTTGAACTACCGGGAGGATTCAGAAGCTCTGCTGAACAGCTGAAACGTTGTGACGGTTGTTCTGCTGCATAGAGAGCTAAGTACTATCACTCTAAATAAAGAATCACATATAAGAATATAAGAATCGTACAGATTAGATTTTTTCCTGGGGGACAATACAATGTTATCCCTTGGTTTGTGGTTAGGGTTTTTTCCCTTAAAAAAAGATCAAAACGGAGAATTGTGCCACGAGAAAGAATGTTCTTTCACGGCACAGACTCCAACAAAAAATAATTTAGCTTTGGAAGCTGTTATGTGGATAGATTTAGCAACATCTGGATAGATTTAGCAAAATGACCCATTTCATACCTCTATCTAAATTTCCCATATCTTCCTGGAATACACATTCTGATGTATGAGATGCCTGAGGACACTGTATCTGATGAAGGAACTCAATTTATCTCCAGATTCTAGAGAATATTTAGCAAATAATTAGAGATAAAGTTGTCATTCTTCTTGACATACCATCCACAACAAATGGTCAGACTGAAAGGACTAAACAGATTTTGGAGCAGTTCCTCTGGTGTTAGCTATCTTTGCAGTGTGCCAATCTCGCGTTAGCACAGTGAAGACATCTAACACTCTTTAGTTAACATACACCTTAGTAGCAGTAGTACTGAAGTTATAAGTAGTAATAGCAATAGTTTGCAATGTGTTCTGTGTTTTGCATTTGGTCTTGACACTCAAGAGGGCAGTTTGTGCTGTGCAGTATATATGGTATAGAGTTGCGCTGATCTTGTCTAGTTTATATTTGATTTAGGGGTGTCCATGTCTCACATGATAATTCAAATCTGGAGAGCGTCATGATTTTTGAGTCACACTACTTAAGGGAACCAATGAGTCAACATCAGCATTGCTTTTGCTGGCTATATATAAGGAATATGATTTTCAAGCTGATTTCTTGAAATTTATTTTTAAACTGGTGCTCAGCCAGGATGGCACCCAGTAAATTATTTGCTCTCTTAGCCTATGATAAGTAGCTGATCCTTTTACTGCCAGCTCTAGTAAATTATCTTACTTTAATTATATATGGCCACCAGTATTCCAATTAGCTAATTTTTTCTAGTAATGTAGTACTATTTAATAATCAATACTATGATACATATACAATATTCTTATTTATGCTTGAAATATTTGAACCAGTTATTTTGAATCTATCACTAATCTATTATTCATTTCATTAAATAAGAAATATCATTAGTATTACATCATATTTTGGAATACGACACAGTATTTTTCATTTACAGCCCTATATCAATAATTGTTCTTTATTCGCTTCCTCTTTCAGCCGAGTGTTTGCTTATGTCAGACTGTCTTTTTCACCAGATGAAAAAAGGAGTTATTGTATTTTCTAATTGAAAACTGCCTAGATGTTTGAGATCATGTATTATTACTATCATCACATCCACTTTCGAGACCCTTTAAACATCCTTTCTTTTCCAGATATCCCATTTAGTTTCCCAATTTGTATTATCCACATAGTTACTCGAGCTCTGTACAGTTACATATATTACTATATTACAGAGATCATTTTAGAAGGGTTAGACACCATTTACACATATCACAGCTGGGTCACACATATAAATAACCATACATGTGCAAGTAGCAGATTAGAAAAGTTGCCACTTACGGTACACGTTTATGACCATAGCATGCACAGAGTTCATGGAGGTATGTTCTAGGCATTGTTTTGGCAAACCTTAAAAGCTCAGACTGAAGGCTCAGATGTTTTTGCTCACTCGGGTGCAGGCATAAATGTCTATATGTAAAGTATGCATGCACATATATCTTTTATAAATACACATTATTTATTTTATTTAAACAGTTTTCTATACCGTTCCTTCCAACAATCAGAGGCAGTTTACATTGAACATTAAAACTCCATTACAGGGAACATAGTGAAGTATGATTACACATAAATCATGATTCTGCATACGTGGAAAGCTACACACGATGCTGAGAAGGTGTGTACTTTTACATGACTACGGCATGGCGGAATTTTAGACATAGATGTGGGTAGAGGGTAGGGATTTGCAGTCATTTGAAATGACATGTTTCATGCCATTTTTAACCTGAAGTGACAGGACCCCCCCCCCAAAAAAAAAAAATGTAGATATTTTTCCTATGTCAATAATAGTGTATATTAAAGCACACTATTGCTCAATAATGCATACTATTGAGGAACAATGTACATTACTGACAAAGAATGTGCACTATTATATAAAAGGGCAACTACTGTGCAATAATCTGCAATAATGATAACATTGGCCCTAAAGTAGAAAAAGAAAGCCCCACTAAAATGAAAAAACCTACAAATGAAATGAGAAATTAAACAACATGGACATTTCTGATCTGAGAGTAGATTGAAAGTGGAAGTCGTGATTAGGGGAGTATCCACTAGTGTATAGTTTGCGTTCATGTTGTCCATGTGTATAGAAGGGTATGGGGGCCTACTGGGCCACAAGGGCCACTATCTCACCTTACACGGAGGAAGTACACGGAGACCAATTTCTCAGCAATACTCACAAAATCTTTATTTTACAAGATCCTTTTCTCAGCATAAATTCTTCACACACAAATTCTACTTACAGGTACAAGGTAGCTACTGTATAGGGAATAGATAGAAGAGAAAAGGTTAATGGGGCAATTCAGCATTCTGTCACCTCCATGGCAGGACTCAAACTCCCAAGTTTCTCCTTTGTCACAATCTGTTTTTTATACATTTTTTCTGAAAGGTTGGCAGAAAAAACAAAGGTTATTTCTTTCTACAACTGGGATTCTCTTGATACTTTTTCTGCACAGGATTTGGCCCAATTTCACTTTTCCCAAGGTTCAAGTTAGTATGAAGACATCTTATCACCTTCCCAAGGCCATTGCCTAGCTACATCTTACTCCCTGGTTCCCCCTCATGTCTCTGTCTTGTTTCATTTTATGTTATCTGGTTTCCTTAGCAAAGCGCATTTTCATATCACTCTCAGGATTTTCTCAGGCTGCCAGCAATTTATTCTTCTCCTCTGATTTTTCTGTTGGCCTAACAGTGGTCAAGGGTCTCAGGCAGGCCTGTGACCTGTATCTAGGTCTGCCTCATAGGCCTAGCTACAGAAGCACTGTCCCGCCTGTCCAGCTCGGGTCCAATTCCCAATAACTCCCCCCCTTCAGGGTTGAGAAGCAGAGCGAACTCAACACTGACCACCTACATCCGGCCAGGGTGGAACTTTAGGGGAACAGAATATGCAAATTGAGTGATCGGACACATCTCCATGTACTCCAAGGTATCCAAGTGTGGTGCATTGCTATTGACAACCAGGATAGGAATAACAGATTTTTTTCAGAGAGACAGAGAACAGGAACACAGGAAATAAAACAGAATTACAATAAGGAGTATTTTATTTATTTTATTTTATTTATTAGTGAGGCTTGATATACCGCCCATACCAAAGTGTCAGAGCGGTGTACAATAATAAACAAGGAGGAGGCTGCTAGAGGATTAAAGGAGGAAAGAAACGCCATTTGATTGGCAGGAAAGCACTAGTGAGACATCGAGAGAAAGATAGGAAAGGAACAGAGTTATACAACTAGACAGGCTGATCGCTGAGGGGAGGGAGGGGCAGAGGGAGAGGAGAGGGGATGGTGCATAGCATCAGAATTGTCACGAGGCTGCAGGGAGGTCAAAAGCCTGGGTGAAAAGATGGGTTTTAAGAACAGCTTTAAAGCGAGGAAATGAGGGTTCAGTGTGGAGCGAGTGAGGGAGAGAGTTCCATAGGGCGGGATTCAGAAAAAAGAATGCAGAGTGACAAGTGACTTCAAGATGTGCTTGGGACGGGGAAGGAAGAAAAAGGCAATTGCTATGGGTGGATTGGAGGAAGCGAGGGGCAGGCTGGTGGTAAATAAGATCAGACAAATACTAAGGAACACCCGTGTGAAGAACTTTGTGGGTAGTGATGAGGTACTTATAGACAAATCTGAATTTAATGGGAAGCCAATGAAGAGAAAGAAGGCAAGGAGTGACATGGTCAAAAGGGGAAGAGTGAGTGATTAGACGGGCGGCGGTGTTTTGGATGAGTTGAAGTCGACGGAGTTGGTAGGAGGGAAGGCCGGTGAAGATTGAGTAGGGCTAGAAGTACAAATAACAGATTTTTACCCATGAACTAAGGCTAGTGAACCATAAGAAAAGATTACTAAACCAGTTATCAGTGGAGGGATCAACTCCACTCTCAGTATACATTCTAGCTGAAAGAGCATGTAACAGTTTAATAATGACGGATAAAGCACAGTTACTTACCTGTAACAGGTGATCTCTGGGAACAGCAGGAATTAGTCCTCACATATGGGTAAGTCGGAACCGATGGAGCCCGCGCGGGAAAGCTCCCCAGCTTTTCAGATGAAAAGCTTTTGGGGCTTCCCACAGCGCATGCGCGCTGCCTTCCCGCCTTCCTTACCAGCTCTCTTCAGTTCGAGTTTATAGCTGAGACAATAGAGAGAGGAAAGGAAGGTAGATAGATAGAAGATACAACTCCTAGGGGAGGTGGGTGGGTTGTGAGGACTAATTCCTGCTGTTCCCAGAGATCACCTGTTACAGGTAAGTAACTGTGCTATCTCCAGGAACAAGCAGGAATAAGTCCTCACATATGGGGACTCCCTAGCTAAGATGCCTGGGAGATCCCCCTCCAAGGGTAAACCATCTTCGTATGGATCTCAGGCATCCATTCAGGGAAGGTGGGCAGGAGTTGCTTAAGTATGGAACAGGTGTTTGAGGACAGCCTGACCAAACAAGGCATCCCGGCGGGAGTCCTTGTCCAAACAGTAATGGGCTGTGAAGGTATGAACCGAGGCCCAAGTGGCTGCTCGACAGATCTGATCTATGGATACAGAGTGAAGATGAGCCATAGAAGTAGCCATGGCTCTCACATTGTGAGCTGTGACATGGCCTTCCAGAGAAATGTTCTTACTCTGGTAAGCAAAAGAAATACACTGAGCAATCCAATTGGAAAGTGTACGTTTGGAGACTGGAAGTCCCAAATGAGAAGGATCAAAAGCCACAAAAAGTTGGGAAGACTTTCGATGTGGCTGAGTCCTGTTGAGGTAAAAGGCGAGAGCTCTTTTACAGTCAAGAGTATGAAGGTTCCTCTCTGCACTGGATGCATGAGGAGCCGGGAAAAAAAAACAAACAAACAGGTAGATATACCTCTTGATTAAGATGAAAAGGCGAGACCACTTTGGGCATAAAGTGGGGATTCGTCCTAAGGACCACCTTATCATGATGAAATCTGGTATAAGGTGGATTAGCCACCAAAGCCTGCAGTTCACTGATGCGGCGAGCCGAAGTGACTGCAATAAGGAAAAGAACCTTCCAGGAAAGAAATTTCAAGGAGGTAGAGTCCAAAGGCTCAAAAGGTGGTTTCATAAGCTGACCTAGAACTAGGTTCAAATCCCATGCTACCGGCGGAGGTCGGATGGGAGGTTTAGTTAGGGTCAGGCCTCTCATGAACCTTGCAACGAGAGGATGAGAGGAGACAGGTTGTCCATTTATAGGTTTTAAGGATGCTGCAATAGCACTTAAATGGACTCGTACTGAATTCGTCTTGAGTCCTGCATTGGAAAGATGCAGGAGATAGTCTAGTAGAGAATTCAAAGGAAGTGCCAGAGGGTCAAGACCCTGTTGAGCACACCAAATGGAAAAACGTTTCCATTTGAAAGCATAGGAACGCCTGGTAGAGGGTTTCCTAGAGGCATGAAGGATATCTTTCACTGGCTGAGAAAGATTAAACTCATGAAGGCTTAAGCCTTCAGTAACCAAGCTCGGAGATGTAGGGACTTGGGGTTTGGGTGCCACAAAGTCCCTTCCTCCTGAGACAGAAGGTCTGGCGCAGCTCCCAGGTCCAGGGAGGAGCCCTGGGAGAGCTGTAGAAGTAGAGGGAACCACACTTGGCGTGGCCAGCGTGGAGCTATAAGGATCATCGACCCGTGATCCCTCTGAAGTTTGAACAGAGTCTTGGGAATCAAAGGAATGGGTGGAAAAGCATACAGGAATTCCTGACCCCAATGCAGGAGAAAGGCGTCATTGGCCTGAGCTCCCTGACACGGAGTCCTGGAACAGAACCGGGGAAGTTTGGCATTCCACGGACTTGCAAAGAGGTCTATGTCCAGGGTCCCCCATTCCTGGAAGATTCTGTGTATCTGGTCCATATGCAAGGACCACTCGTGTGGAAGCAGAACTCGACTGAGTCTGTCTGCCCGAGAGTTTTGAACTCCTGGAAGATACACTGCCAGAAGATGAATTTGATGCTCTCTGGCGAAAGCCCATAATCTGAGAGCTTCGTTGCAAAGCGACAGAGAGCCCGTCCCTCCTTGCTTGTTGACATAGAACATGGCCACCTGATTGTCTGTCTGAACTAGGACAGTCAGGTTGGCAAGGAGGGTATGGAAGACTGTGAGGGCAAGGAAGATTGCTCGCAGTTCCAGAAGGTTGATATGAAGGGTGGTCTCTTGGGGAGACCAGGTTCCCTGAGTGGAGAGATGTTGAAGATGAGCTCCCCACCCTGTTTGGGAGGCATCTGTTGTGAGGGTTGCTTGGGGCAATGAAGGTTGGAAGGGGGTCCCCAACAACAGATTTTTGGAGGATGTCCACCACTGGAGAGACCAAAACAGACGTTTTGAGGTGAGTACCTGGTCTGACAGCAGTCCCGATGCTTGAGACCACTGGGTGGCCAATGTCCATTGAGCTGCTCTCATATGGAGACGAGCATAGGGCACCACATGAACCGTGGAGGCCATGTGGCCCAGAAGTTGCAGCATTTCTCTGGCTGACAAGTGACTTCTGGACTGAGCCTGGGAGGCCAAGCTTATTAGCCGTTGGCCTCAGACCAGAGGAAGGTAGGCCCTTGCAGTGGTGGAATCCAGATAAGCCCCTATGAATTCCAGGGACTGAGTAGGGATGAGTTGGGACTTGGGAATGTTTACCACAAGTCCAAGATATTGAAGAATACGCCTTGTGCGGTCCAAGGAAATCTGGACTTCTGACTGAGATGGAGCTCGGATGAGCCAGTCATCCAGATATGGGAACACGAAGATTCCCATGCCTCTTAGAAATGCGGCTACGACTGCCATGCATTTTGTGAATACTCTTGGAGCAGAGGCGAGACCGAAGGGAAGTACTCTGTATTGGAAATGTTTTCCCTGGAACAGAAATCGAAGATATTTTCTGTGGGATGGATGGATGAGTATATGAGTGTACGCATCCTTGAGATCTAGAGAACAAAGCCAATCCTGACTCTGAAGGTATGGAAGGAGAATGCCCAGAGAGAACATTTTGAATTTCTCCTTGAATAGAAACTTGTTCAATTCTCTCAGATCTAGGATAGGTCTGAAGCCCCCTGTCTTCTTTGTTATGAGAAAATAAGGGGAGTAGAACCCTAACCCCTGTTGAGGAAGAGGAACCTCCTCTATTGCCCCTTGTGCAAGGAGAGAGGAGACTTCCTGACCCAACAGGGTCAGAAGAGATGGGGGAGAACTGAATTGCCTCACCATGGTATGGGGAGGAAGGCTGGAGAAATGAAGTTTGTAGCCCTCTCTGATGATAGAGAGGGTCCATTGCTCTGATGTTATTTGCTCCCATCTGGGAGCAAAGTGAGCTAACCTTCCCAGTATGGTGAGAGGCTCTGGTTGTTCCAGAGCCAGAAATGGTAAGTTCTCTAGGGGCAAGTAAAAACCCCTGAGGGGGTTGAGCCTGCTGGGGTGTAGCAGACACTGCAGACTTTGACTTTACTTGCTTAGATTGCTGACGTTTAGCAGCAAAGTGAGGCTGAGAAGATTGTTGGCCAGTATTTGTGGAAAATCTGGCCTTCTTGTAGTACGGCCTTTTAAAAGGTTTCTTTTTGGCAGGAGTAGAAGTAGACTTAGAAAGTCTATCTAGAGTGGCATTTTCTGCGTCCATTTGAGCAGCTTTAATTTGCCAGTCCTCACCAAATAAGTTCTCTCCTGTACAGGGCAGATTCCTTAAGCCATCCATGACCCAGGGTTCTAGGTCAGAAGCCTGGAGCCAAGCAAGACGTCGGGCTGCAATAGCGATTCCCGAAGCCCTGCCAGCAACCTCAAAGGAATCAAAGGCTGCCCTGTTGGAAAACTTGGAGACCTCTGAAAGTTGTGTCACCAGAGTAGTGAAGTCCTCCTTTTTATCCTCAGGGATAAAGGGGGCTAAATGCCGTACCTTTAGGGCAAGTTCTCTGAGAAACATGCCCATATAAAGGTTGTAAGAATTGATCCTGGCTATAAGCATACTAGCCTGAAAGATCTTTCTACCAAAAGAGTCGAGGGTCTTACATTCTCGCCCTGGAGGGGTAGAGGAATGCCTTTTAGGACTCTTTATCTTCTTCATACAGACTTCACCACAATGGAGTGGTGAGGCAGCTGAGTCTTTTGAAACCCAGGAGAAGGAGGGACCCGGTACATGGTGTCCAACCTACGGGAATGAGGAGACAGGGTTAGAGGAGTCTCCCACAAATCCATCAAGTGTTCTTGAAGGATTTCATGGATAGGCAGAGTAACTGCCTCTTTAGGAGGTTTAGAGTATCCTAAAATATCCAATTTTTTTGATCTGGGTTCCTTTTCAGCAGATGTAGCAATAGAAAGTGCTTTAGCTACATCAACAATGAAATCCTGAAAGGATAAATCCTCTGGAGGAGACATCCTCCTCTTTAGAGAAGAGGGCTCCTCAGGAAGATCAAACTCAGCAGAGTCATCAGAGGAACTGAACTCATCAGAAGAATCTGAGTATTCTCTCTGTGCTTGCAATGCACGATACGCGTACCGATCGATATCGACATCGGGCGTATCGGGCATGGGATTGGTATCGGGCAAAAGCCTGAATCCAGCAAGCGGAACCGATCGACGCTTGGAAGTCGATGGTCTCGGTTCCGGTGTGGATACCGGAACCGGGGTCGGTACCGATGGAATCGGTACCGAGGGCGTCGCAGCCTTAATGAAAGCCAAAACGGCCTGCTGCATGGTCTGGACAGTATTGCCCATGGACGCCACTGCTGCCTGGATGTCGGTACCGGTATCGACCGGTACCCCAGAGCAGTCTAATAGGTGATCAGTCGAGGCCGTGCCATCGATGTCAACCTGTAACCCCATAGGTGATGCTTTGGAGGCCGGAGCCTCCCGCCGGGGTTTTTTGGTCTGGGCAGAATCCTCGAACTCAAGATTGAGAGCCTCTCGATCTTTTGAAAGAGATTTGCTTTTAGAGGATTTGCCCACAGAAAGTTTGGTTACCTGAGATCCATCCGGAGAGGAAGACCTGGATGACTGTGATGCTGGATTATCTGAAGCAAACAGCACATGGAACTTGTTGGCCCGGTTCTGCATACCACGTTTAGACATCTGGGAGCAGAATGGGCAGTCCGGTATGGAGTGGTCAGGTCCTAAACATTTAAGACACCATTCATGGGTGTCTGTGAGAGAAATAACAGCATTGCACTTGGTACACTTTTTAAAACCAGGAGCTGGTTTCTCCATGAGGAGAATTTGTGTAGGCCTGAAGGCCTAACAAAAGTTACCAAGCTGTGCTGAGAAAATAAAAAAAGATTTTTTTTTTTTTTTTTTTAAAGAAAGACAGAGAGACCAGCAGTACCGGTTTTGGTATGGGGAAGGCAGGTACGCGGTCAAAAGAAACAAATTAAAATAACAATTTCTTCAGCGGTGACAGGAACACGACCTGCTGGCTCCGCGGAAAAAGAGAAACTGAAGAGAGCTGGTAAGGAAGGCGGGAAGGCAGCGCGCATGCGCTGTGGGAAGCCCCAAAAGCTTTTCATCTGAAAAGCTGGGGAGCTTTCCCGCGCGGGCTCCATCGGTTCCGACTTACCCATATGTGAGGACTTATTCCTGCTTGTTCCTGGAGATATCGCCTGTTGTTACAGAATTGGGGGGTATATAGGTGCAGCACACCTTGCCTACCAAAACACATACACCTGCAGTCGAGGCAAGGAGATAATCAGGGCAAGTCTATTTTGTTGTGTCATAAGTATATTAGCAGCAAGTTCAGCAGAGAGTGCATTAAAACCATCAGTAGTAGAATTAATTAATAGTATCAAATCATATCACACTTTTTTGTAATCATTTAGCACTGATAGCAGCTTATACATCTGGGATAAAGAAAGAGGCAGACCAGACTTCAGAGTTAGAGGAAAGACAGAATTCATAGGGCACAACATTTTCTTTAAAGTAATTAGAACGTTTAGCACGTAGAAAACATATTTGATGAGCCTGATGGTGATATGAGTGGATGGATAAAGGAAAGGAAAAGTTCTGTTAGGGAAAAACATCAATAGGGGATGTTAAGAAAACAAAGGCTCTAGTGATTTTTATGTTCACTTTCTCAGTAGATGCCAAAGGTAAGAGCCGATCCTTGCTAGCTCCGTAGTTTTAGTGCGCCAGGTTCTTTGTACAACTGCAACAATTTTTATTGTTTTATTATTATATGTTTACTTTTTTTGGCCAGTAGTAGTTCTGTGTCTTTTTTTGAATCATATCCAGTGTGGTCTTTTATGCCTTGTTATTTAGAATGTAAGGGGCTTGTTTACAAAGCCGCGGTAGCGATTTCCAATCGTTATCGGATCCGCAGCCCCATTGATTTCAATGAGGTCACGGCTCTGGTAATGATCGGAAACCTCTACTGTGGCTTTGTAAAAAAAGCAACCTAAGTTTGTCAATGATTTCAATGGGGTCACGGCTCCAATAACAATCGGAAACCTCTACCGCAGCTTTGTAAAAAAAACCCCAAAGTTTTTCAAAACTGTCTTTACTGTTGTAATAAGGCTAGATATGGGCAGATGTATACTTTAGTTATGTGGCTACATAATAGGGGTATGAATTAAAGAGTGTATTCACAATATATGTCCCCCTTAGAGGCTCTCTATCTTTTCCTCTGATGAAATAAGTGAGGAAATGTAGATCTTTTTTATTTCACTGTTGTACTGCTGTGTTCCTGCCGTTGTCTGACATTACTTAGTCGGCTTATTACGAGTATTATGCTTTATATTTTTTTTTTCTTTGCTGTCATACAGGCATATCTGAGAAGCATTTATTGAGCTTTCAGTTACTGATAGGACTGCAATAGCTTTTTTTCTTTTTTTCCCCTTTTTCACTCTCCTCCTCTTTCTTTATAAAAGTTTTAAGCTCAGTAGGCAGTTGTGAATTATTTGTTTGTGTCCATGTTGTTTCAGCTAACATTAGTCTTTTCTCCAGGATCAAGCAGGAAGTCAGTCCTCACATATGGGTGTCATCGGCGCCGATGAAGCCCCAGCGGAGCATTTCCCCAGCTTTCTATGAAAGCCTTTGGGAATGCAGGCACGCATGCGCGGTTCCCTTCCTGCCTAAAGGTGCCATCTTACCTCGGTCTCTTTTTTTCCGAGAAGCCCACCGGATGTGTGTCCTGTCATCCCGGATACAAGTTGATTTTTTTCGGCGATACTCGCTGTTTTTTCTCCAGGTTCGATGCCGGTTTCCCCTCCCGCCGGGTTCGGTACACCGATATTGAGACTGATTCTTCTTTTTCAGTTTTTGCCCTTCGTGGCTGGCATTCGTGCCCTTTTTTTGCTTTTTCCCTGGAAGGCCGGTCCTTTGACCTCGTGGGGACTCTTTTTTCCCCGATGCCTTCCAGCGGTTTCAAGAAGTGTGATCGGTGTAAGAAATTAATGTCTCTCACCGACACACACGACTGCTGCCTCAGGTGCCTCGGTCCTGATCACGACCCTAAGTTGTGTGGGCCATGTGGGAAGATGTCTTCCAAGGCACTCCGAAGTCACCAGCAGCAGAAAGAAAGTCTTTTCTTGGACTCAGCCTCCGGCCGGGCCCGGACCTCGTCTGAGGCCTCGACATCTCGGGATTCGGATCCCGAGCGCCATAGGATCTCCTTGGACAGGGGGTCCCCCGACCAGGAACGCAAGAGGAAGAAGCGGCTCACGAGGGCATTGGAGGAGGAGGAGGTCCCTGGCTCCTTGAGGGCCAGGTCTAAGACCCCCGACCGTCGCCCCGGGCCCGTGGACCAAGAGAAGCCTGCCAAAGTTCCTCGAGTGGAGCTGGAGTCTGCTGGACACGTAAGCCCTGTAGTCCTCGAGGACTCTCCTCCCAAGGAGCCGACGTCGGGCCCGGCGCCACCGGGGCCCGAGTCGGTGGCTGCTGCATCTCCCGAGCTGAGTCTCAGGATGACAGCCTTGGAGAGCAGATTGTCTGCCTTCATGGAGCAGCAGCGGGCACTGATGGCCAGCCCGTCTGGCGCATCTGCCCCGACCACCGGGACATCGACTTCGAAGTCGACCCCGGAGACCAAGCCGATACTCGAGTCCATCATGGCTCGAAGTCGACCTCGGTCGCGGTCTCCCTCGAACTCCTGCTCCGGACCGAGGGCGTCGATGCCGGTGCCTCCGGCGTTGGGGCGGGTGCTCCAGGGCCCCGCGGGGTCAGACGAGTCCGCCTGGGAGACAGAGGATGAGGAGTCCCCCGATACGTTCAAGACTCGGTGCGTCCCATCGGACTCACCACAGTCTGAGCTCCGGAGTAGATCCCCTCCGGAGGATACTTTGTTCTCGGAGTTCGTCCGGGATATGGCCACTACCTTGGCTATTCCGGCGGACCCCGAGGAAGAGCCTCGAGCTGAAGAGCTTGAGGCCCTGCAGTATGACTCTCCTCCGAAGGAGGCCTTTACTGTCCCGGTTCCTCCGATGCTGGAATGTCTCCTCTTCCGGATATGGGAGGCACCGGCCTCGGTGCCGGTTTTAAGCAAGCGAGTCGACTCGATCTAGAGACTCAGGAAGAGCCCTGGCTTTCAGAAAGCACAGCTGCCACACCATTCCATGGTTGTGGAATCGGCCATGCATCGTCTGAAGAGCCAGAAGATGCACTCTGCGGTGCCCCCCAGCAGGGAGGCCCGGAACCTCGATGGCGTCGGTAGAAAGTGCTTCCAGGGCTCGATGCTTGCTTGCCATGTCCAGTCCTACCAGCTGTACATGGGCATGTACTTGCGGGACCTGTCCAAGGAGTTGGCCGGGTTCTCTGCTGGACGCTCCAGGGAACCCTTGCAGAGATTCAAGTCCTTGTCCTCGGGGATTCGGGACTGCTCGAAGTTCATGTCCCGCGCTGCCTACGATGGCTTTGAGGCTTCAGCCTGAGTTGCGGCAGCCGGCATCGCGGCTCGACGCCAGGCATGGCTGTAGTCATCAGACCTCAAGCCATGGCTTCAGGACAAGTTGGTCGATGTCCCTTGCCGAGGTGAAAACCTTTTTGGCAAGACCATGACTGAGAAGGCCACACAGCTCGAAACAGAGCACCTTACACAGACAAGGCTGTCTAGGAAGACCTCTGCCCCTTCTCATAAAAAGAAGGGCTCGGGTAAAAAGCCCTTTTACCCGAGGAAGGGCACTGCCTACAAACAGTACCCTCAATATCAGGCTACCCAAGCTGCACCCCAGGGTCAGCAGGCCAAGGGGCAGGGTAATGGGCCCCGTAGGCAGAGGACCCCCAAGCCTCCGGCCCCTGCTCCCCCTCATCAGGGTGGGGGTTTTTGACTCCTTGAGCGTAGCCTCTCCATCCCTGCTCTCCCAACCCTGCACAAGAGGTCGCCTCGCCCTCTTTGCCCACCAGTGGCCCCTCATCACCGGGGACAGTTGGGTGTTGGACATAGTCCACAGGGGCTATGCACTACATTTTCACCAACTGCCTCCACCATACTTTCCAGGGGAGCCTCCAAGGCCTTCCCTGCACACAGACCTTCTCCTTCAGGAACTTCAAGGTCTGTTGGTGGACAGGGCGGTGGAGCCTGTGCCTCCCCACTTGCAAGGTCACGGATTCTACTCCAGGTATTTCCTGGTGCCCAAAAGAACCGGTGACCTCTGACCCATTCTGGACCTAAGGAACCTCAACAAGTTCCTAGAGAAAGAAAAGTTCAAGATGCTTACTCTTGGAACACTTCTGCCCTACCTCCAGAAGGGAGATTGGCTATGCTCCTTAGATCTAAAGGATGCGTACACTCACATCCTCATTCATCCAGACCACAGAAAGTACCTCAGGTTCCTTGTGGGAAGAAACCATTATCAGTACAGAGTACTGCCTTTTGGCCTCACCTCCGCTCCCAGGGTCTTTACCAAATGTCTGGCAGTGGTGGCGGCCTACCTGAGAACTCAGGGAGTCTTTGTCTTCCCCTATCTGGACGACTGTCTCATCAGGGGTCAGATGTGCCAGGAGGCCAGACAAGCCACCCTCAGAACTATTGCTCTTCTTCATAGCCTAGGGTTCGTGATAAACTTTGCAAAGTCCACTTTGCTCCCCTCCCAGAACTTGGAGTTCATAGGAGCAAGGCTGGACTCTCTCCTGGCAAAGGCTTTCTTGCCAGAAGACAGAGCACAAAGATTGATAGCCTTGGCAAACCAGTTTCTCAACAGGTCACTAGTCTCCGCCAGACTCTGCCTGAGGCTTCTAGGCCACATGGCTTTGACAGTGCATGTGACCCCCAATGCCAGGCTCCATATGAGGCCTGCACAGTGGTGCCTTCGGACTCAGTGGTCACAGGCCACAGGCAGCCTCAGGGACAGGATAAGGGTATCCAGACAATTTCTGAACTCCCTCAGCTTGTGGCTGCACCCACCCAATCTACTAAAGGGGATGCCTTTTCAGATTCCTGGGTACATGGTGGTACTGACCACCGACTCCTCCCTGGTTCTGGTTTTTGACAAAATTAACAGAGAATGTATAAGGAAGGAATAGAAGGGAGCTTCTTTAAGAATTGTTTTGAAGTAGTGAAAAGCTTCTGAACATAAGAAAATGGTCTCAGCTTTTGTCTGTTGAGAAATACAACCAAAATCCTGAAAAATAATTTCTTGGAGCTGAGTTTGAGAAGAAACAGCAAAACATTTCCTGCTTTATAAATTGAAAAGTTTCTGAGGAATACTGGATTAAGCATCTTTAAGGAACTAAATGCTCTGAAAGCTCAGATTGTATCAAAGCTTCTTAGAGAAAATAAATATTTTAAATCCTGTGCAGAGGAACTGGTAGTTCTGCTGGGCATGGCAGTTTGGAGTCCTCTGAGCAAGGGGGAAAGAGGAAATGGCTTTTCTTTGAAACAACTTGAGAAACTGGAAAGGACAGCTGCGTTGAGCTCCTCTAAGGATCCTAAGATTACTGGAAACTGAAACTATAGAGAAGCTCTTTAAAAAATATAGGTTTAATCCTGTGAAGGAATCCAGCTAGCTCTGCTGAGTCTGGAAATTCCTGAGTTCTAAAAGAATAATATTTTAGGACTATGAAAGGTATGACTGGACAGTGTTTGTATGGGCTTAGATGGGGACCTTCATAAGAACATAAGATATGCCATACTGGGTCAGACCAAGGTCCATCAAGCCCAGTATTCTGTTTCCAACAGTGGCCAATCTAGGTCATATGTACCTAGCAGTTTCCCCAAGAGACACTTTTACTTTTGAATAGGAATAGTATTCTACATCAGCTCCTAGTCAACATACTAACCCCCAAGTGACTGCGGACGCAGCCTCAATTTAGATTTGTTTTATTTATTGATTTATTAAAAGTTAAAGAGTAGGTACAGTCCGGATCATTGCTGGACTGGAGGAACCTGAGTTCCTGTGACGCGGGTTCTCCTAGAAGAGGACACCATGAGATATTTGGACAAGAGACTGGGTGCCTTTGCAAAAACGTTTCTGGGAAGAAAGGTACCAGTGCACAAATACCTTGAGAGGTTAAAACAATTACATTTATACTTTACCAGTTGAATTACATACAGAGTATTCTGGATAATAAGAGAACTCACCAGTTAAAAGCTGTAACTTCCTGTATAAAGACGTATGGGTTCGATATTCAGTTGGGCAGGCTATGTGCCTCAATGGCACATAGCCCTGCCCGCCAACATTTAACCTCAGATATTCAATGCCAGAATCAATGCGATCCTGGCAGTGAATATCCGGGGATTGCCACACATGGCAAAAGCTGCATTAGGTAACGAGGCAGCAGCAATATTGCATGCTGCCCAGTTTGCTCTTGCACCTTAAAAATAGGTGAGGGTTTGCCTCGCCTATCTTTAGAGTGCAGATCACTAACCGGGCAGTATGCAATATCACTGTTGCTCAGTTATTGCTTGCCACGGCTTCCGCTCCATCCCAGACCCCCCCCCCCCCGACATGCTCTACTGCTAACCGGATAGCATCAAGGCGGTAGGGGAGTTAGCAGGGGATATTCCATGGCACTAACCGTGTAAGTGCCATTGAATATCTGGATTTAAGGCATTTACATGGTTTACTGGGCTGTAAACCATCTAAATACCTTTTGAAAATTGGGCCCTGTATTCATAGTAATAGATAAACTGTAAAGAGTATCCTAAAGAGAAAAACTGAAACACTTGAGTATTTTGTTTTAGAAGACTACTGTGAACAAAAGAGAAATGCTGAATGTTGATTTACTCTGAGTTCGTAGGTGCAACCGTGTATAAATACTTTATTGATTTAATTTGTTTAACTGACTTAAAATTTCATAATCCATCTTTAAACTTGTTCAACAAGTTATAGGAGCTTAATTAATTTTTCTGAAAATTCTGCTTATAGACACTGTGCCATCCTTGCAAAATCTACCCTTTCACAATAATTGTTACATCACCTTGGTAGGGGCTTATCCAAATTAGTTTATTTTTCCTCTCAGCCTTTCTCCGCCTAACAGTGGAGCTGGATAAGATGAGGTTATTGACTTCTGTAAGCCTCTACCGGAGGGGGCTATCAGACTCTGAGGTACCCACTTGGCCCACTGGACTACACTACAACATCCCAGGTATTGTTGTAAGAGTCTGGCCATACCCTTCTCTAGGAGTGGAGTGGAGGGCTACATTAATATAGCCCAGAGTTTTTCATAATTTATGCAGTCATCATTCTATTATTCTTTTGTCTTTTCAAGGATTATCTCACAACCTTGATCTGTCTCTTTTTCTTTTTGTTTCATGAATCCTGTTTGCATTTCGGACAGCTCTTGTTTCAGGCATGGCTGCAGTCTCCAGTGAATGATCTTCAGTAGAATCATGCAGGCAAGTAGGATCAGTGCGATTATATGATAATTTTCACACTCAGTCAGATCATCAGTCAGTACTGCTATGAACAGTGGATGGGCCTAATATTCAAAAGGGTTTATGCGGTTAGCAGGACCTGCTAAACTCATACACCACTCAGCCTGTAATTTTCTCCATTACTCAATGTACAAATATACTAAATATCTCAAATACAAACTTATGTTTAAGGCCAGCCTCCTCAGTTTTTAAATTTTAGTTACAATTTTAAATTCACTGTATTTTTTGCTATTAATTTCATTTGCTTTTATTATTTTCCTTATTATTTTTTTTCTATTCATTTCTAGCTGCAATTTGGCATACAGTATTCTCTTGTAGTTATTCATATTTGGATCATGGCTATTATAGGGGGGGGGGTATTCAGGGTGGCAGCTCACCTTGATCTGTTTTTGAAAGGCATGTGCTAAATACCAATAATAAATAAATCATTTGGTCCATTTCCTGCGTGTGAGTTCCAATAAGATCAATAAATGCAGGTGGTTATTACAGTGTTCCTTAGGCATTGTGGAACAGTTTGGGATCCTGTTGTCATGGCAAAAGACAGAAGGACTTGAGAGAGGGTTGATATTATTATTGGGTATCAAGCACAACATGCCAGATGACATGCCTAGGTTGTGCCAAGAAGCTAAAGTTTCAGAGCATCCTGCGGTGATCAGGGCACACCTGGGTAGAAATGATTTGAAAAAAGAATCTGCAAACAGGTGATTCAAGCAGCAAAATAGAGCTTTCAGCAATTGTTGGGAAAGTTTGAAGGGGTTGTACTCTGTTGACTGGACATTATTCCTAAGCGATTTGACTAAAGGTAACATAAAAACTGGGAGATGGGTGAAAGAGACATGAAGCAAGGATATTAGACATCAGGGAGCTGATTATGAGTTTGCTGGTTTGTACAACAGGGATGAAGTGAACTTGCCAAAAGTGGAACAAGTGGTATTTATTGACTAGTTACTGTAAGACTTGGAGTCAATTTTCTGGTTTTAGCAGCAGGTTTTCTTTTGGTGGAGTAGTTCAGGGCAAGTATTTAAACAGCCCTGTGCCAATGTCAGGGTCCTCGAGCCAAATGCATTTTTGTGGACGGGATTTGGTTTTCAGGGCTTGACATATTTGCAGCAGCTTTACTGGCAAAAGCAATGTCATGTCAGATCAGCACTGTATGGACGTTGTGGGTAGTCTTGCCAGGGAAGGGGTACTCTGACTGGTAACATGGCAGGTGCTCAGGCGTTTTCAGGTGCACTATTCCTCAGCTAAGACTATTTGCTGTGGGCTGTTTTGCAACCATTTACCTAGTAACATCGGAAGTGGTTTACACTATCTCCAGTTGTTATTCAGGCTCGGGTAATTGTTTGGTAGTTATGTTTGCGTAACACAGTTGTAGTCTATTCATTACAAAAATGGAATACTATTTGAGTCTTCATTCAGGGGAATGGGAGAAGGAAAAGCCTGTTCCAGCTACGTTGGTTAAACTTTCACTATTCAATAATTTAGTATGAACTAGAGCTACTAAAGTGTGCCACCATATTAGTACATGCTAACGTGCATTTCTTATTAGCCTCCTGCCCATACTGCAACTTCCCGCCTCAACATCAAATTTTCACCTAAAGCTAAAGAAACACATAACATGGATTTTGGAAACAAACTGGTTGCAGCCTTTATTGAATACAACTCAAACTTAGGTACAACCAAATATCTTAATCAACAATAACAAAACTCACCGGATTGGGCAATTCACTGCCATATTACTAGCAAGGTGATGCTGTCTCCACCCTCAGCCACAGGCGTGCCTGGGGCTAGCCTGAGCTCCCCCCCCCCCCATTTCCCCCCGGCCAGGCCTACCTCGCCATATGACTAGCAAAGGTAGCTGAGTTTCCAGGTGCCCATTAGTGCCCCCTCCCACCTATCTGGGCCATGCTCTCCTGACCATGATCCAACTGTAATGCTTCCAAGGCTCTGGACCCCGTAAATCTCTGGGGACCTGCCTACATCCCCCAAAGCTGAGACAAAACCCAGCGCAAACCATTGGACCACCATCCTTGCATAGGGAGGATGGGTGGGAATTCCGCGATCTTTTGCTGCTCCTGCCAGGACCGGAATAGAGGAAGTGGGCCACCAAGATATGTATATTCGCCTACCTCTCTCTCCACACCCGGCGGCCCTCTTGACATTCTCGTCTCCGCTAACTAAAAGCGGAAGGGAGCCAATGAGTTTGAATGATGCACCTTTCCTCACCCTTCCCATTGCCAACAACGCTACTGTACCACTCAGCCTCCTCCTGTGGGCATGGGACCCAAAACCAGCTGCATATCTGATTGCAACTGGCCAGCTGGGACCCGGCCCCACGGCCTTTACATTAACCGGGGTAGCACAAACCCGGTACATCCCATTGCATTTCTTATTAGTTCCCTACCCATACCACAATCTCCTGCCTCAATATCAAATTTTCAAATAAACTAGAGAAACATATAACACAGATTTTAGAAACAAACTGGTTGCAGCTTTAATTGAAACCAACTCAAACTAAGGTACAACCGAATAACTTAGTCAACAATAACAAAACTCATCAGATCAGGCAATTCACCAGCTATATTACTAGCAAGGTGATGCTGTCTCCACCGTCAGCCCCACCCCACTCCGGCCAGGCCTACCTTGCCATATTACTAGCAAAGATGGCCGAGCTTCCTGATGCCCCTTAGTGCCCCCCCCCCCGACACACACCTATCCAGGCTGTGATCTCCTGACCATGGTCCAATCATATTGTTACCAAGGCTCCAGACTCCGGAAACCTCCAGGGACCTGCCACCAGCGCAGGGAAAAATCTGGAGCTGCTGCACTACCCCACCCCTTCAGAGCTGTGACCAACAGGCCTCATGACAAACAATCCATTCCAAGGCCTCCTGCCAATCATGAAGAAGTAAATCCTGACCAACTGGGAAAAAGGCCTGAACACTCAGCTTCCATCCAGCAGCGTCAGCCAAGAGAACAAATAGAATGCTAGTTATCATAAGGAAAGGGATGGAAAATAAAACAAAGGAGATTATAATGCCTCTGTATTGTTCCATGGTGCAACCACACCTTGAGTATTGTGTGCAATTCTGGTCACCATATCTTAAAAAGGATATAGCATTATTAGAAAAGGTACAGGGCTCTTTAACCTGGAAAAGAGACGGCTGAGGGGAGATATGATAGAGGTCTATAAATTAATGGATGGAGTGGAAAAGGTAAATGTAGATCGATTGTTTACATCATCAGAATATAGAAAGAATAGGGGACATGCAATGAAGCTACAGGGTAAACTATTTAAGACTAATAAGAGAAAATATTTTTTCACTCAACATGTAATCAAACTCTGGAATTTGTTACCGAAGGATGTAGTAAAAGCTGTTAATGTAGCTGGGTTTAAAAAAAGGTTTGGACAAGTTCCTGGAGGAAAGGTCCATTAACCATTATTAAAAGGGACCCGGGATATCACTGCTTGACCCAATGCAAGCATTGTGGAACTTGTGTCTTTTGGGGAAACTGCTAGGTAATTATGACCTAGATTGTCCATTGTTGGAAACAGGATACTGGGCTTGATGGACCTTGGTCTGACCCAGTATGGCATAACTTCTGTTCTTATGTAGTTGTGCATGATCTGATAACTCCCTTGCTCGCAAACCCAACGCCCAATCTGTCAATTGCTGGTCTATACAGGAAGACCTTTAAATAATGTCGGACCACAACAAAATCACCCCATGGAATATGCGGAAAACTTCTGCTAAGTCCCTTTTCACTGCGCAGATGATCTGTTTGCATGTACAGGAACAGAAATCATTTCCTCCTAAGTGCATGAGAACCATCGCCGGGTGACTTCACACCTGATCATGATGCCACAACATGGGCAGAGGCTGGCTCCATCGTAGGCTGCGCTTGCCCAGCCACAACACTGATACCTCAGCCAAAGCAAGGCCCAAATTAAGCCCCACTGGTTGCACCACTGCTCGCTGACCATCCCAGTGAACAAATGAAAGACTGATCAGCCAACAGTGCCAGGGCTGCCGCTGTGCATCTGCGAAAGGAACAGTGTTGGAATTGACAAAAAGGTAACTTCCCCCCGCTCCCAGACTCATAAGTGAACATAGCCCGCAAAAAACTGGGAACACCATCTTCCAATCCTCTGTATAATGTGATCTGACAACCCGGCAGCAGCTGCACTAGTAGCAGAACCAATGCAAAAAGAATGGGAGGCAAACGCACTGGGTTCTTCCCCTAAGCGCTGTAATGCAAGGCGTAAGACAGCCATGAACTGAAAATGAGTCAGAGGATGAGAGTCCTGGTAAATGAACAGCAGTCCCCTGCTTCCAGGTCTCAAGGTTAAGTGGAATCTTAAACTATCCACCGGGCAAGTAACAATCCCTTCAACCACATTTAAAATCACCAAGAACCCTCTTCCCAATTGGTCCATCTTTGATCTGGCCAACAAAATGCAGATCTGATTAACCTCCACCCGCACATGTTCTCTCAACATATCCGCACCAGCACACACCTGTACGGGTTTACCACCAGCTCGCTGACCCGGAATGTGCCAAAAAAGGCCAGGCAAAAAACTGCCCAGAATAAGGCAGCCTCATACATGATATCTGCTACTTCCGACATCACTTGGCACAATTGTACCAGTAAGTCATGTGTAATTGGATGGAGTCGCAAGGAGTTGGTGAGGACCATTCCCAGTCTTGCAACAACCTGCAGACTAATAATTCATCTGAAGGGTTACCCCACCTGGCTGCCCGGGAGAAGAAGGTAAAGCTGGCCAAATGGGAATGCACTTCTGCTTTAGATACCCTATTGTCTTTGACAAAAGCAATGTATTGGTCTGATACCTTACCCTGCTGCCATCCCCAAATCAGCAGGAAGGAAGCAACCCTGTCAAAACCCCTTCAATAGGCAGACCACTTGGACGATGCCAAAAAACTCCTCAGAAGACTCAATATCCCTGTAGGCCAATCTGCCAAAGGTGCTCCGGGACCAGGCATCCATCCATATCCACTTCTGTATCTAGAATCTGGAACTAGGTCCACTTGAAACGGGAAAGAGAATTAGCAATTTTGTTAACATAGCCAAAAATATGTCAAGCCTTGGCAGAGATATTCAAGTGCAAACAAGACAACAGAAAAGCATGCATTAAGCCTGGAACCCTGGTGCAGTGTGGAGAATAGTAATTAAACACCTCAACCACTTCCTGTTTCCCATCAGTGCCGGCGGGCTCAACTAACAGAGCTGTGGGAATGGGAAACTCTCCCTTCGCGGCTCTGAAAAGCTAAGCCAGCGGTGAGGGAAATACAAGGCAGGGCTCTGCCGGGGAGGTGGGGGGCCGCAGGGCACTTCATTCTGCTGCTGCTGTGGCGGCAGCGGCTCCCGTGATCGGGGTCTTTTTTTTTTTTTAATTTCCCTTCAGAAGGTCGGGCTGGGCTGGGCTGCTCTGGGGGGAGGGGGTAGCACTAGAAATTGTAATGGGTTGATGGGGGGAGGGCTAGGACTGAAAATGGGCTGATGGGTTAAAACGAAATGGGCTGATTGGGAGGGAGGGCTAGGACTGGAAATGGGCTGATGGGGGATTAAGAATAGAAATAGGCTGATCGGGAGGGAGAGCTAGGACTGGTAATGGACTGATTGGTGGGGTTAGGCCTGGAAATGGGCTGATTAGGGGGGCTAGGGCTGATTGGGGGGCTAGGACTGGAAATTGGGGGGGGGTTAGGACTGGTAAAGGGCTGATAATGGAATAGGACTAGAAATGGGCTGGCACTGGAAATGGGCTAATGGGGGAAGGGAGGAGAGTGCTGAATGCTGCTGGCCCTGGAAGAAAACTAGGGGCTATGGTTACAAATGGGCTGATGCAGGGGGATGGGATAATAGGACTGGAAGGGAGCGGATACTGAGTGTCTGCCAGAGGAAGAAAGGGGCAGGAAGGGAGCTGATATGGTGGGGGAAGGAGGGGGCTGGAATAGAGCTGATGCCTGGGATGTGCTGAAGTGGGATTGGAAGGGAGCTGACACTTGGGGATGGGAGTGGTAGGTGGCTGGGTAACGGGGAGGAGGGTGGAAGAGAGCTGATATGTGTAAATGGCACTGGAAGGGGGATGGACAGAGGGTAGGGTGACTGAAAGAGACCTGACTGGGGGGTGGCACTGAGTAGACATGAGCTGATACCTGGGATGGTATTTGGACTAGAAGGGGTTGGACAGTGGGGAAGGAGGGGGACTGGAAGAGAATGGACACCAGTGGCAGTCGTGGGAATGCAAGGTGGTTGACATTGGAGGGTACTGGGAGGGGAGGGGAGGGGAGGACTGGAAAGGGGGCCGATACTGGGGAGGGTTACTGGAACTGGAAATGGGCTGATGGAAGGAAGTGAAGAAAACAAAAGTAAAGATAAGAAATGGCAGATGGACCATAGACCACAGAAAGAGAGATAAAAGAAGACAGGAAAGCAGAAGCCTACGATCGGGACCAGCATGATCAGAGAATAAAATGGTCAGACAACAAAGGTAGAAAAAATAATTTTATTTAATTTTGTGATTGGACTTTCTGCTATCTTTATATTTTACACAGTATGGGGTAACTGCATCTCTTATTTATCTGATGTTGCACTGCATGTGGAGTCTGGCTTCTTGGGGTTTCAGTTTAAATTTTGTCTACATATTTTTATTTTTACTTTAGATTGTGGTTACTTATTCTGTACTTGGGGAGGGTCTGTGTTCTGATTGTGTGACTGAGGCTAGGTGTTCTGTTAACATGGAGGTTGTACTGTAGTAATTTGACTTGTTCAGCTTTTCAAATAGGTGTATGGATGTTCCAGGGCCCATTGAAGTATTTACATGTCCATGTCTTATGTGAGTTTTGGAAGTTGGTGCTGATATGGTATGGTATGGTATGGTAGATGTGCACTTTGTTGTAGGATTTTGTATTAGTTCACAATATGCCTGGTACTGGAGAATGTTTGTTGTTAGTGAGATGATCAGAATCAGATTTTATTTTTTTTTTTTTTAAGATATTGAGTTCTGTCGATGAATGTCCTGGTTCTGCTCTGCATCCACTGTGGATGCAAAATATATGTTGAAAAAGAAAAAAGCAAGAACCATAACGCAGTTTATAACAACAAAATAAAAATGAGTTATAATTAGGTTTTATAAACTGTGCTGTTGTTTCTCGCTCTCTTTTAGTTCCTTGGTGTGCAGACATCTTGCATTTCCTCCATATACTCTAATTGGCTTTTTGGTTTGGTTCAGTGCCTGATTGGAGCTCTGAAAAAGCCCCGCCCACCTCTACGGGTGTGGGGGGGGGGGGTGCCATCTCATCCTTTGCCTCAGGCAGCAGATTGCCCTGAGCCGCCCCCTCCTCTGCCTCCTGAAAAACAGATATCCCATTGAAACCCACTAAAAATGCATCCCAGACATGCAGATCCTCATGCAAATTTTTCATCACTAATGTGATAGTGGGGTTTAGAGACACCCGCCATGGATGCCAACAATCTTCGTGAGAATACTCAGCCCATTGGAATGATCCTGCAGGCGAAATTCAAGGATCCCACTAAGGATTGCATTTCCCGCAAAGTTACCTTGTGGGAGGACCCACTGCTGCTACCAATGCTCAAAGTTTAGACACATTTTTCGGGAGGAAGACGGGCGACCATCTCCACTGAATCCAGTTCAATACCAAGAAAAGTGATCTTTGCTGAAGGACCCTCAGTCTTTCTCGCTGCCAAGGGGATGCCAAACTCACTAGACAAATCAAGGAACCCCTGGAGAAGCGCACTACATACATCAAAATGAGCCGACCCCATGAACAAGATATCATCCAAATAATGAATCACATTTGGGATACCTGTTCACTGCACCAATACCCAATGCAGAAAAGTACTAAACATCTCAAAGTATGCGCAAGACAGAACAAACCATAGGCATGTATTTGTCAAAATAAAAAGCACCTTGATAACAGAAACCCAGCAAATGGAAGGCAGACAGGTTGACATGTAGCAATCGAAAAGCAGACTCAATATCAGCCTTGGCTAGAAGGGCCCCTACATCGCACCTTCAAACTAAGGAAACTGCACAATCAAAGGACACGTAGCGCACAGTACACGACTTCTTGGGGATATGGTCATTGAATGACTTTCCCCCGTGAAATGATAGATTGTGGATCAGGCAAAATTTCCCTTGTTCTTTCTTGGGGACCACACCTAAGGAATAGATATCAAGATCCGGGAATGACCATTGGGTAGAATTGCAGGCCCCTTTGCTGTATCTTAACTCCACTGTCAACTTATCCTGCATCACAATCAAAAAATATTGGACTGAAGGTATATTGCATGCTGAAGATGAACAAACCAGTCCATGTACTGGAATAACAAAACCTCTTTGAAAACCACTCTCTAAGTCGGGACAGTTATCATGCCTAGGATAATCTTGCAGCCATGGCCGCATGGCCTCGACTCACACAGTGGTAGGAGCCAGGCCGAATGTATCCCAATCACTTTTGGTTGGCCAAAGGGGCTGCTGAGGCCCCTTTTCGGCTGCACTTAACCGCCAAATGACCCCCACCACATGTGGAGCAAAAGGAATTTACAATCGGGAAAAGGGCATGTAAACTTGTTAAATCACCAATAGAGATCTCCTGATCCATTTCCCCCTTGCTTTTGCTGAGACACCATAGCCTCGAGTTGAAAGGAGCAGTTTGCCCCTGAAGAAGGTGCTAGCCCCCTTTTTATGCCCCCACTATTGCTAGCACCTGCTGTGGCTGACACATCTCTGTCGGCTCGTATGCTTCCGCTTCCATGATGCTTTATCCACTGTGCACCCCCCCCCCCCAAATTGCAACCCCAAACTTCCCCAGAGTCCTCCCTTGACTCAGATGACCTCTTATCTACGGCAGCGAGAACCGCCACTGGCACTGCAACAGGTGTGGACAACTCTGGAACATGAGATGGTATGATGCCATTGCCTGGGCCGAACTCCACCATCATCTGCTGCGGCCAAGATTGCCCAGTAACTCCAGTGCTGCCAGACCCTGAAAAACCTCTATCCACTTGATACATGTGCTGCTGCAGCACCATCGGCATCTGCAGAGAGACCAGAGAAGAAAAAGGGAGAGGGAGAACAACAGAAGACAATGCCCCTGGCTAGGATGATGTGGACAGGCCTTAACCCTCCACCCCCCCGAGCCAGTGATCCCATGTGGCACCACCTCCTGTAGGGAGGTAGCAAGTGTGCACACCAGGCCAGCCAAATGCAGCGGCTGGGGATCTAGCCCTAACCCATCCCCCTAAAAAGGGTGCCCCCCCCCAGTAGTGGTAACCACACTGTAACTCCCCCAATAACCCTGCGTGGAGCCATGAGCCATCGGTGAGCCCTCAAAGTGAGGCAGATCCACTGGCCTGGGTGCACCTATAGGTTCCACCACAGCCACACTGGAAGCTGCGGCTCTACCCCCTGAGCTATCAGTAGTGCTCTACACTTCCTCCAAAGACGGAATCCCAGGAAGCTCCAGACCCCTCCCAGTCCCCTCTGTCCTTATCCTCAGCAGGCCCAACGTCCAATAAACTAGGCTCCAAGCCAGACCCAACTGAAGGCCCAGGGTCATGGGAACTTCTAGCTTTGCCTTTGCCTCTTCCACTAGCAGCCTTGCCTGTAGACATCCTCTTGCCCCTCCCCACCCCCTTGATACAGCCACAATGGGCTGAGTCCCTCCAGCAAGATCCACTGTAGCTAAAGGCTGCACAGTACTTACCCTATACGAGTCCCTATACTGAGCTGAAAGCCCTTCCGAAGTCTGCGCTGCAGCTGCCGCCTGACCATTAGCTTGTGTAGTGGAGGCTGCCCGGGAAGGGGCAGCATAAGCCCCCCTTGTCCTTGCTGCTGTGCCCTGCCATGCTGGCATGCCTACAAGCTGCATGTCAACTGTAGCTTCTCTCTCCTCTCCCCTTTAGTTATTGTATGCCATACAATTTACTGCTGCTGGAACTCCTAGAAGATGGCAATGATGGAAACCTCCCTCCAAAAGCAGCCGACCCTGGTGCAGACACCGAGGTAGCAGGAAACCCGGAAGGCCAGCCACAACTGCACAGCCCTCAGCAAATGCTCCCAGCTGACAAACAATGTGATCCTTTGCTGCTCCCGCCGGAGGTGGCCACCGAGATACATATACTCGCCCGCTCCTCCCTCCACTCCTGGCAGCCCTCCTGATGTCCTCATTGGCTCTGCTCATTAATAGTGGAAGGGAGACAATGAGTTTGAATGATGTGGCTTTCCTGGTCCCCCCCCCCCCAAACTGCCAACAATGCTACTGCACTGCTCGCCCCCCCCCCCCCCCCCGATCGTAAGCTACCCGGCCTTCACCGCGGGATGTGGGACCCAGCACCAGACCGCACACCCAGTTACAATCAGCCAGCTGGTACCTGGCCCCACGTCCTTTACATTTACTTACTAGAGGTCCATTTTATACAATAGGACCTATTTAATAACGGTGTGCATTAATGCGCTAACACAATAGCACACTTTAGTTAATCTAGCCCCCTATGCATTATTACATTTTTATTATGTACATATTATTTTATTGTTCACTTCTCGGAGGCTTAAAATGTCAGATGGGTAATTAAGTGGAAGTAAAAGGTAAATGCTACAAATAAGTACTGTTTTTCATTCATTTCTCCTTTCTAATCACTTTATTGGGTATTTGCTCCTGTACATTAGTAATTCTGCCTAGCTTTTTGAAAGTAAGATCTTTCATGTAAGATTTTATTAAAACATATGCACTGTTCACTTGACTAATCAAAAAGTCATAAAAACTCTTTTCTAAAGTATTATTATGTTTGTTCAGTTCTGGGTTAGATGTATTTTTTCTTTTAATTGTCAGCTCTTCTTTCCCATGATGCTAATAGAAATGTTATTGCAGTAAATATGGAGTCAGATGATGTCTGATGATTATTAATGAGGCCAATAAGTAGGTATCTTCAAATAAAGCCAGCATTAAAGCTGTAATTCATTTTGCCTGCGGTAATTAGATTGTACTATTTAAGTAGCCAGCAATGTCCTCATAATTGGGATTAGCTGTAGTGTCTTCCTTTTAGTATAACATTTAACACTTCCTCTCCTCTGTTTGCCATTTCTTTAGAAAAGGCTAAAGAGATTAGGGCTCTTCAGCTTGGAGAAGAGATGGCTGAGGGGAGATATGATAGAAGTCTATACAATCCTGCATAGATTGGAAGTTGATTGTTTACTCTTTCAAAAAGTACAAGGACTAGGGGACACATCATGAAGCTACACACTAGTATGGTTAAAACAGGAGAAAATATTTTTTCCCTAAGGGGTCTATTCCAACACGCTATTCGCGCCCCCCACCCCACCTTGCCATCCCTGACAAAAGCCTCACCATAGGAGTTTGTACGGGAAAGCTTAGATGGGGCGGGGGGCATCGTGGAGGCGGGTGAGGGTGGGCAGTGGGCTGTGGGCGGTCTGTGGCTCCGGACGTACAGGACCAATTCTGAGGTCAGCCCTGTACATCTGGGGCCAGCAGACTGGACGGAGGATGGCAGGCCCGGGTAAGGAAGTGGGGCAAGGGGGTGCAAGGGGTTCCCCGAGCCCGATACTGGCCATGGGAGGCCAGATCAGGGGTCAGGCTGCGGGGAAAGAAACAAGTGGCCGGCGGCCAATACACCGCTGCTCCATTCAGGAGCCTGACTGAATTAGCCAGGTAGGGGCCTGTACGTGCAGGCCGATGTGAATGTGGTCCCGGCCTACACATACAGGCTAAGACCCGATTCCGATCCCATGGGGCACATCTAGCCCCCGCATGGTCAGAATCAGGCATGATCAGAATCAGGTCTGCCTCTATGCGTTCCGCTTCCAAACTGGTGCACAGGGGCCTGGGTGGCCAACTTGGAATGTGCCTCTAAGTGTATAATTAAGCTTTGGAACTGATTGCTAGAGGATGTGATAAAAGCAAGTAGTGCAGGTGGTTTTAAGAAAGGTTTGGGCATGTTGCTGGAACAGGGCTGATGCTATCATTAGATGAACTAGACCCCTAAACTTTAGAGGGTGGCCCATTCCTGTCATTACCTCTGCTGCTATACTTCCCTGGAACTTGTGGCAGCGGCAATGCAATAAAATAGCAAATAAATGCTGACCAGAACCACTGAACTGCTATGTGTTGTTGATGCTGTAACTGACCAGTCTGTTCCTCCCCCAAGCATGCAAGAAGTCAGCGTAAGAGGGGGTGTGACTGACTGGCCTGTCAGAGAGCAGCACCGGCACGCAGCGATTCAGAGGCTCTGGTGTGCACTGCTTTGATGTTTTATTGTTATTGCCACCCCAACAAGTCCTGGAGAGGGGAAGGGGTAGGAGCAGAGTGGTGGCATCTTATATCCTTGCACCAGCTCTGTCCTGGAAGTCCATAAAATAAGACAGAGAAAAAAACACTACTTATCCTTTGGAATAAATAGCATGGAACTGGTTACTTTTTGGATATGCCAGGTACTTGTGTCCTGGATTGCCTATGGTTTGGTCTGACCCAGTATAAAACAGTTCTTATGTTATGTTCTTATCTAACCTTCAGGTTCTCTCACCGTGAAATACAACCAAGCTGAAACTGAAAAAGCAGCATTAAATTCCCTGCTGTAATACAGTATGTGAAGGAGAATTTTTGAAAGGTTATCTGAGTGCAGTTGGGGACATCGGGGACGTCTAAGCCAGAACATCTGAAAAAAGCAGACACGATTTCACAAACATAGACATACCTGCAGGGGTGGCCCAAGAGGAGTGCGGGGCCATATGCGGAGACTTGGTGAGGGGCCACATTTGCATAAGGGACATCATTTGCATAAATATTTGCATAATGTTACCATACACTGACTTTTAGTAAACATGCCTCTTAATGAGTGTATGGATAAAGAAAGACTAAAAGATTTCTACATTACTATAATCCAGTGCCAACCGCCAGGCACATTAGGAACTACTACAAACACTGCCCATTTAGAACCCATAGCAAACCTGCCGTATCATAACAGCACTATCAGGACTCACACAGCGCCATACTCTACCTATCAAAAGGCAACACTGCAAATATTAAACCAATACATATCATAGAATAAGAATACATGACCTACTGGGGAAAGAGAACAAGTGGCAATGTCAAATAGGAATTACACAAACAGAATACCTCAGCTCAGTTTACACATGCAGACAGGGGTGGCCCAAGGGGGGTGCGGGGCCATGTGCGGAGACTCGGTGTGGGGCCTCATTTGCATAAGGGACCTCATTTGCATAAATATTTGCATAATGTTACCATATACTAACTTTTAGTAAACGTGCCTCTTAATGAGTGTATGGATAAAGAAAGACTAAATGATTTCTACATTACTATAATCCAGTGCCAACTGCCAGACACATTAGGAACTACTACAAACACTGCCCATTTAGAACCCATAGCAAACCCGCCATATCCTAACAGCACTACCAGGACTCACAAAGCACCATACTCTACCAATCAAAAGGCAACACTGCAAATATTAAACCAATACATTTCAGAGAACAAGAATACATGACCTACTGGGGAAAGAGAACAAGTGGCAATGTCAAATAGGAATTATATAAACAGAACACCTCAGCTCAGTTACACATGCAGAACATAGACCATCACCAAACAAGTAATCACAATTTAGAAACAGGAAGACAATAATTAAACTGGGAATCCCAAAAGCCAAACTTGGAATGTACAACACTGTAGAAATAAAACTATACATTAATTTGCTTTTGTACTAAACAAAGCGCAGACGTTAATGATGCACATTTCCCAGAGCTGACATATTCCAATTAATAAATTCAAAATAAAGAGATATTTTTCTACCTTTTATGCATTTTTTTTCAGCTGCAATTGCTCCAGCCACTTTCTTCTGGTTTCTTCGTGTCTTCTGCTAACTCTCCATCGTCTGCTGTCCATTTGTACTTTCTTCTCTCTTCTAGTTTTTTTCCATTCTCTCTCTACATCTGCTTTAACATACTAATCTTTCTCCTTTTGCTCTTTCCTCATTCCTATTTCATCCACTCAAATTTTACCCCTCCATCCTCAATCCCCACTTACTCTCCCAATACCCAGCCAATTGTAGATTTTTTATCCCTCCCACATAAAATATTTTTCCCTTCTCCATTTTACTCTTCCAGCCCCATCCCAATCTAATCCTCCCCCAACATCAGCTCCCTTCTAGTTCCAGCCTCACCCAGCATCCATTCCCTTCTAGTCCCTGCATCAGCCCATTTCCAGTCCTAGCCACCCATCAGCCCATTTCCAGTCCTAGCAACCCCCCAACCCAATACCAGTCCTAGCCCCCCATCAACCCACTTCCAGTCCTAACCCCCATCACCCCATTTTCAGTTTAAGCCCCCCCTATAACCCATTACCAGTCCTAACCCCCCATCAGTCCATTTCCAGTCCTAACCCCATCAACCCATTTCCAGTCAGCCCCCCATAGCCCATTGCCAGTCCTAACCCCCCTCCCTCATCAGCCCACAGCCTATTACCAGTCCTAACCCCATCAGCCCACCTCAAGTCCTCACCCCTCCCCATCAGCCCATTTCCTGTCCTAGCCCCCCCATAGCCCATTATCAGTCCTAACCCCCCCATAGCCCATTACCAGACAGCCCCCATCAGCCCACAGCCCATTACCAGTCTTAACCCCCCTCCATAGCCCATTACCAGTTCTAACCCCCCCAACAGCCCACAACCCATCAGCAGTCCTAACCCCATCAGCCCACCTCAAGTCCTAACCCCTCCCCATCAGCCCATTTCCTGTCCTCGCCCCCCCACAGCCCATTACCAGACAGCCCCCCCACAGCCCATTACCAGTTCTAACCCCTACAACAGCCCACAGCCCATTACCAGTCCTAACCCCATCAGCCCACCTCCAGTCTTACGTAGTAGCAGGTTCCAGCTATATCTGGAAACTTCCATGTGCCAGCATCAGCAGAAGACAAGGAAAGGTTATCTGCAAGACAAATCTTGCAGCTCAGACACCAACTTGGTGGATGCTAGATCCCCTAAGAAGCCATAATAAGGGAACATCCTCAAGGGAGGACTTATCTCATGGATTTAAAGAGGCTCCTTCAATGCCCTCAACTGCAGAGAGACCCACAAAGGCACACTAGCAGACAAAACTGCTTCACTCCTGAGCAACAAGGTGCACCGCCAAAGATTGCTGTAGCACAAAGAGGATCATCATCTGAACTTTGAAAGTTCAGGGCCAAGCCTTGGTCCAGGTTGGACTGCCAAGACAGCTCTGGCATAAGCTAAGGATGTAGAAGTACATCTGGCCTAAGCAGGAAGGGTACCACCACTCCAGAGCAGCCCTTCTTAAAAAGCATACACTCCACAAGGGCCAGACCATAAGCAAGAAGGGATCTGAAACCTCCATTACCAGGGGCTTCTGGTACCTATCTCTTGAAGTAGCCAGAGAAGGGAGGCCATGTCCCTAAGAGCCAGAAATCCATGTACCACAATCTGTCTGGCCCGTCTGAGGCCACTATGATTACCAGGTCCGATGGGTCTGAAACTTATGCAAAGGACAGCTCACTAGGGGTCAGAGAGGGAGACAGACAGCATCCTTTCCTAAGGCCACTCCTGAAGTAGGGCATCCCAGCCCACCATCTATATGCGTCCTTCTCATGGCTGAAATAGCTTCTCACAATGGCGCTCTGAAGCACTGGAAGACCCCCACCTTCACACTATGGCGGTCACACATGGGACAGCTAGGTTGTCACTCATTCTGATCCACAGCGTTCCAAACAAAGAAAGTCAGCCTGCATGCTGTCAAAGCTTGTGATGTGCACTGCAGATAGGGCAATTAGAAGCCAAGATCCCCCCAAAAAGAAGCAGCTAGTACTACTTCTCCCCTCTGAGAAAGCGCCAGAGAGACAGGCATTCCCCCTCCCTAGTCCCATGAGGGGTGAGCGGCCTGGCGGGAGGAAGTCGCTGGCTAGAAACAGCAGGAGCGACGGCTCTTTCTCCTGGCTCAGACCATGCCACTGTGATGGAATTATTGGAAACACCTTCAGACAGGAGGCAGCCAAGACAGCTCTCCACAGACCGTCGAGACCGAGGCCCTCCCTCACGCAGTGCCGGCAGCCGGATAGGGGTCCAGGAGAACATGGGCCAGACAATGAACACGCGATCACAAAAATAATTTTACTTACTGTGCGTATGCTGGCTGGCTGGCTGGCTGGCTTTTTTTAAGATTCCCACAAATAATATAAAGCACTCACCGTCGGAGAGTCGTCGTTGTTCGTTACTTGCTGCGCAGCAAGCACTCAGCAAACTCCAGTTCCACGTGCAGCTGGTGTGCTGAGAAGTGGGAGGAGTTTTGGATTACGTCATGCATGCCTGCCTGCCTATAGTGAATGGTAGCGGCACATCGACGCTGGGCAGCAAAGCAAACCAGCAAAAACCAGAAAAAAAGGAGTTGGATTGCAAGAGCGGGGCTGCTTCCCGGGCTGCCGGGGCTGGTAGAATGCAGCGGTGCCGCAGCGGCAGCAGGACGGAGCACTTTTTCTAGGCGTCGGTTCAGGCAGCAAGGCAGGCAAGACAAGGGCAGCAGCAGCAAGAGTGTCTTTAGCGCGGGGCCCCCCGAAGCGCGGGGCCCTGTGCAAAAAACATTCTTGCTCAATGGACCGGCCGGCCCTGCATGCAGAACATAGACCATCACCAAACAAGGAATCACAATTTAGAAACAGGAAGACAATAATTAAAATGGGAACCCAAAAAACCAAACTTGGAATGTACAACAACACTGTAGAAATAAAACTATAAATTAATTTCCTCTTATACTAAACAAAGCACAGACATTAATGATGCACATTTCCCAGAGCTGACATATTCCAGTTAATAAACTCAAAATAAAGAGATATTTTCTACCTTTTGTGCATTTCTTTTTCAGTTGCAATTGCCCCAGCCACTTTCTTCTGGTTTCTTTGTGTCTTCTGCTAACTCTCCATTGTCTGCTGTCCATTTGTCCTTTCTTCTCTCTTCTAGTTTTTTTCCATTCTCTCTCTACATCTGCTTTATCAAATTTGCAGATGACACAAAACTATTTAAAGTTGTTAAAACCCAAGAGGATTGTGGAAAATTGCAAGAGGATCTTGATAAATTGGAAGACTGGGCATCAAAATGGCAGATGAAATTTAATGTGGACAAGTGCAAGGTTATGCACCTAGGGAAGAACAACCCAAACTATGGTTACACGATGCAAGGTTCCACATTAGGAACTACCACCCAGGAAAAAGATTTAGGCGTCATTGTGGATACCATGTTAAAACCCTCGGCCCAGTGTGCAGCAGCGGCCAAGAGAGCAAATAGAATGCTAGGTATGATAAGGAAAGGAATGGAAAATAAAACAAAAGATATTATAATGCCTCTATATCGTTCCATGGTGAGACGGCACCTTGAATATTGTGTGCAATTCTGGTTGCCGTATCTTAAAAAGGATATAGCGATTTTAGAAAAGGTTCAGAGAAGAGCCACCAAAATGGTAAAGGGGATGGAAGGATACTCCTATGAAGAAAAGCTAAAAAGGTTAGGGCTCTTTAACCTGGAAAAGAGACAGCTGAGGGGAGATATGATAGAAGTCTATAAATTAATGAACGGAGTGGAACGGGTAAACGTAGATCGATTGTTTACCTTGTCAGAATTTAGAAAGACTAGGGGACATGCAATGAAGCTACAGGATAAACTATTTAAGACTAATACAAGAAAATATTTTTTCACTCAACGTGTTATCAAACTCTGGAATTTGTTACCGGAGGATGTAGTAAAGGCTGTTAGTGTAGCTGGGTTTAAAAAAGGTTTGGACAAGTTCCTGGAGGAAAGGTCCATAAACCATTATTAAGAAGGGACCCAGGATATCAATGCTTGAACCAATACAAGCATTGTGGAACCTGTGTCCCTTGGGGAAACTGCTAGGTACATATGACCTAGATTGGCCACTGTTGGAAACAGAATACTGGGCTTGATGGACCTTGGTCTGACCCAGTATGGCATATCTTATGTTCTTATGTTCTTTAACATACTAATCTTTCTCCTTTTGCTCTTTCCTCATTCCTATTTCATCCACTCAAATTTTACCCCTCCATCCTCAATCCCCACTTACTCTCCCAATACCCGGCCAATTGTAGATTTTTCTTTCCTCCCACACAAAATATTTTCCCCTCTCCATTTCACTCTCCCAGCCCCATCCCATTCTAATCCTCCCACAATGTCAGCTCCCTTATAGTTCCAGCACCCCCAGCATCCACTCACTTCTAGTCCCCACATCAGCCCATTTCCAGTCCTATCCTAGCCCCACCATCAGCCCATTTCCAGTCCTAGCTCCCCATCAATTTCCAGTCCTATCTGAGTCCATCCATCAGCTCATTTCCAATCCCAGCCCATCAGCCCATTTCTAGTCATTTACTAGCCCCGCCATCAGCCCATGTCAAATCCTAGCTCCCCTCCACTCAGCCCATTTCCAATCCAAGCCCCCATGAGCCTACTTCCAGTTCTAGCCCCTCCATGAGTCCATTTTAATCCAAGCCCCCACCACAGCCCATTTTACATCTTAGCACCCCCAACAGTCCATTTCCAGTCCTATCCTAGCCCCTCCATCAGCCCATTTCCTGTCCTAGCTCCCCCCCACTCAGCCCATTTCCAGTCCTAGCTCCCTCCACTCACAGCCCATTTCCATTCCAAGCCCCCCCATCAGCTATTTGCAGTTCAAGCCCCCCCTTCCACTCAGCCCATTTCCAGTCCTAGCAACTCCCCCAGCCCATTTCCAGTCCTAGTTCCCCCCTATAGCATATTACCAGTCCTAACCCCCCCCATCAGCCCACTTCCAGTCCTAATCCCCCATCACTCCATTTTCAGTCTTAGCCCCCCATAGCCCATTACCAGTCCTAACCCCCCCCCCATCAGCCCATAGCCCATTAGCAGTTCTAACCCCCCTTCCCCCATCAGCCCAGGGAAAATTAAAAAAAAAAAACTGGCTGCTGCTGCTGCCGCTGCCGCGGTGGCAGCGGCAGAATCAAGTGTCCTGCAGCCCTCCCCACCTGCCCGGCAGAGCCCCCCCTGAATGACTCCCTTCGGCGCTGGCTTTCAGAGCCACGAAGGGAGTTTCTCTCTCGCGGCTCTGTTAATCCCGCTGGCGCTAATTGGCAACAGGCATTTCCTGTTTTCCTTCAGCCCCGGCGGGCTTAACCGAACCGTGAGAGAGAAACTCTCCCTTTGCAGCTCTGAAAGCGAACACCGAGGGGAGTCATTCGGGGGGGGGGGGGGGTCTGCCGGACAGGCGGGGGACCACGGGACACTTGATTCTGCCGCTGCCACGGTGGCAGCGGCAACAACCAGTTGTTTTTTTTAAATTTATCTGTGCTTTTAATGAAGAATGTTGTTTGTGCAGGGCCGCCTGAAACGTGGGGCCCTGTGCAAACAAAATTCTTGCTCAATAGACGGGCCGGCCCTGCATATCTGAAATGGACATCTGTGGAGCATCTACATAGACATCCCCAGAATAGTATTTCAGAATCTCGACATCTAGGAATAGTTTAATGGTTAAAGTACGGGACGTCAGCATTCAATTCCCACTGCTGCTATTATTGATTGCGCAGTGTACTGGGGATGATAGAGTTCTATCTTCTCTACCCCCTCTGGTTGTTTTTCAGCCAAAACAAGCTTTTTCCTGAGGCTTATATATGTCTAGAGAACATTTAAAATGTCTCTAGAGATGCGTCTCTGCTTTGGACGTCTCTATGCCCATTTTCAGATGTCCAAAGCATGAATAGCCTACTTATCATTCATACGCTACCCAAGAAGTGTTTACATTTTTTAGATGCATTTAAAATAAGAGAAACACTTATCTCTATCATATAATGGCATGGACTCCATGAAAAACATGCTGCTGAAAGAATGTCAACTCGAGTTTCGCCCTATAATGGAAGGGGCTGCATCAGAACAGAATTAAACAGCATGAACAAACGTTCCCCTTGAATGAAAATTAGAACCTCACTAATGGTTATTTAAGGAGCAGCATAATGACATTTAAGCAAACTTCCACCAATCACTCTAGATTGTTGTCATCCAATCCAGGAATTCATTTAAGACAATAGGCTGCTCTGGGTTCAACGTGAATATCCATTTCTGTTCCAAGCATGTGAGACGTAACAAGGCATCACGCCTACAAATCACATTAATGCAATCAATAATAAAACAATGTAGCTGATGCCATTCATGATGAAAATCCATGCAATGTTGGACAATACAGTAGGTGCAGTAAGTGTCTGAGTTGCCAGGCGAGATTTATGTTCCACTAATACTGTAGTCCAATGTTTGCAGTTTAGAATGAATGTTTCCACAATGTGTATAACATTTTTGAATGTTATGGTATTTTTTAGATAAAGGTAAATTGCATACTTCTTTATACAAATAAACAGTGGATCACAATCAATTATTACACTTTCAGAGTCATCATCCTTTTAAATTGAAACAAGCATTACCTATTGGCCAGTTTCTACATATCCGTCACATTTGCTCCGATGATCAAGATTTCATGAATCATGCTAAAGTGTTATCTTCCAAACTACAGCAACGGGGATACCCTGAAAAAAAATTGTTGTGTGTATTTGAGAGCTACGTTTGCTAATCTGTCCCTTCTACTTCATCATAATTTTAAATTTAAAATTGATAAACAAATAATGGAGCTACAGTACTCGGATAAAGCCCAAATGATTGCACATAGTATATATAAACATTGGCATATACTGGCATTGAACATGATCTTTCAAAATGGACTGTGTATAACATTTAAACAAGCACATAGTTTAAGAGATATGTTGATACATACTGATTTTTCTCGACAGTACCCTTCTGCTCAACATTTTGGACATCATAGATCTGGTGGGCACTGAGGGATGTGTGCACAATCTTTGGAAATCCATGAGTGAATGAATCCTCAGACTCATACAATTTATAAGTTATATCATACTACAGATTGCCAGAGTGAATGGGCCGTCTATGTCATTATTTGTCCTTGTTCTAAGGTGTATGTAGATCGTACATGCCGCAAGGTGAAGACGTAATTAGCAGAACATAAATCTCGCCTGGCAACTCAGACACTTACTGCACCTATTGTCCAACATTGCATGGATTTTCATCATGAATGGCATCAGCTGCATTGTTTTATTGATTGCATTAATGTGAATTGTGGGGGCGATGTCTTGTTGCTTCTTACATGCTTGGAACAGAAATGGATATTCATGTTGACTCAGTGCAGCCTATAGGCTTAAATGAATCTCTGGATTGGATGGCAGCAATCTAGAGTGATTGTGGAAGTTTGCTTAAACGTCATTATGCTGCTCCTTAAATAACTATTAGTGAGGTTCCACTTTTCATTCCAAGGGAAGATTTGTTCATACTGTTTGATTCTGTCCTGATGCAGCCCCTTCCATTATAGGGCAAAACACAAGTCGACATTCTCTCAGCAGCGTATTTTTCGTGGACTCCATGTCATTATGTGATAGAGCTAAGTGTTTATCTTATTTTAAATGCATCTAAAAATTTTAAAACACTGCTTGGGTAGCCTATGAATGATAAATCAGTTTGTATGCAGTTGTGAGCTAGCGGTGAAATATCTTCGTTTAAACCACATACCCTGTGCTGAAGCTTCCTTTACTATCTACTGCTTGAACTCATCGAGTGAAAGTTTAACATTTGTTAAGAACATTGTTACTTTAACTTTATGCCCTTTGAGAAATTATGTATTACAGTCCACTTTCTTCTTTGTTTACTAAAGCATGAATAAGCCTTCGAAAATTACTACCATATAAAATAACAACAAACATAATAAAAACAAATTAAAGAAACATATATTTCCATCTTCAAAGTCTCAGTGGGCCCCCTCAACACTCAGTGCCTAGAAAAGCTCACTAAATTAAAAAAAAAAATCATGTTATGAGGCGTTTTATTTTTTGTAAAGGACAGCTCTTGACAGAAATATAACAGCAGTGTATTCAACAGAAAGGGAGCCAACAAAGCAAAAGAAGGATGGTGGGTGCTTGCCACGTGAATCCAAGAAGATGAGGGAATAGAGGGTAAAGAAGCTTATGATGACCTAAGGTTACACAAAGGATAACAGGGTGTCAGTGAATATGCAAGATAGGCTGGTTGGTCAAAATGTAGCGCTGCAAAAGTGAGAACAACTATCTTGAATTTAATTCAATAAACCAGCCCTTCTCAACCTTCTCCTAGAGGCACATCTGGCCAGACAGATTTTCACAATGAATATGCGTGAGATAAATATGCATATATCGGTGACCTATTTTCTGTAAATCAACCTCATGCATATTCATGAAAACCTGGCTGGCAAGGCATGCCTCTGGGAGAGGTCTGAGAAGTATTGAAAGAAACCATTGGCAACCAATGTGGAGAACATGATCAAATTTCTGACTATACCAGTCAGTAATTCAATTGCTATGTTCTAGATAAGCTGGAGATGGTAAATTGGTGTTCCAGAAAGACCACTGTAGAGGGCATTACTGTAATCAATTTTCACCAAAATAAGTGAGTAAAGTGTTAAGGAGTGGAGGAGTAGCCTAGTGGTTAGAGCACTGGCTTGGGAACCAAGACACTGGGGTCCAATTCCCACTAGCACTCCTTGTGGCCTTAGGCAAGTCACTCATCTTCCTTTGCCTCAGAAGAATCCAAATTATCAATGCACATTGTCAAGTTTAAACTACCGCTATGACTAAAAAATGATAAAGCTGTATTAAAAATCTGTTTTAAAAAAAGAAGATCTTGCTTAGCTAGATAGCTTCTCATTACTCTAATGCTGCACAGAGCAACAGAAGAGGATTTCACTTTAGAAAAAATGATATTTAAATGTGGCATAAACTATACAAACTTGTTACTCATTACTTGCCAGTATTCTCATTGTGTAGGGGAATGGGCTTCCAGAGTGGATTTGTGTTGTAGATTTTTTTTTCCTGGCTACAAGGGGGAATCCAAGATAGACATGCACTAGCTTCAACTGTAATACCCTGTTGGGATTTTTTTCTCTTATCTTCTACTTCCAGAACATGAGCAAACATAAAAGTAAGTCTCAAACTTACCCTTCTGACTCATCATGGCCCAGTGGATGCCTGTGTGGTTTGCTCTGCAGGCTGTGATTATCCTGGAAGCTTGGGTGAGTGGTCATTGAGGCTGGTGTTAAATTATCTTTATAAATGCTTCTTGTGAAGATGTTTTTAGTCCCAGTTAAGACCCCGGGCGTTTGCTCTCCTTTTCCACCAGAACCCTTTGGGCCCAAATTTCAGTGGCGATGGCTAGTGCTGCTAAAGTAGCTAGCCACCACCGTTGACCCATAAACCCGGATATTCAACGCCAGGAAGATAACCGAGCAATGGTGATATTCAATCACTGCCCGGTTAGCTTCTGCAGCAAAAGTTAGGCCAGCCTTTACCACGCCTGACCTTTGGTGCATTTTGATAACTGGTCAGTGGCACAATATTCCCGCTGCCTAGTTATTAACCTGTGCTGCACCTGGAACGCCCCCGGCATGCCATAATGCTAACCAGTTAGCATTGGGGTGTGCAGTGGTAGCATCCACAGATATTCAGCAACACTAACCGTGTTAGCGCCCCTGAATATCCTAGGCAAAGGCTTTAATACTGTGTTTTAGGTGCTATTCAGTGCTATGTTTTGTGCCATTTTTCTGGAATTAAAAAGGCAGGCACCTAATTATAAATGTTTTGGGGTTTGTTTGTTTTTACCTGCCTGGGGCCAACGTCACATGAACATAGAGGCAGGGGTTCATAAGTTTAGCTTGCAGCCTGACAGATGTTATGAAATATACTTTCAATAGGTAGTCTGCCGGTTAAGATATTCAGGGTGGATACAGCCTATAAAACAATCCTAGCATCCATTGAAGGCCTGGAAGAAAAGCCAGACGTTCATCTGTGTTGTGAAATGGAAAGAGTCCTTGGTTAGATTCAGATCTTGTGGGAATGAGTTCCATAAAGAGGTATCTGCTCCCAATCTAATCTGCTCCAGAAAAGACATGGTGACAGGTATTGAATTAGTCTTTCCTTCGTCAAAGGAAATAAAGTAAGAGATTTCTTGGGAGGACTTGAAGGATGTTCCCGTCTTTTCCCTTATGTAGTGCCTTTAATCCTGTGTTGAGTAAATGGGTAACTTCTGAGGACATGTCTAACTCCCAGATAACTAGAGAGTAACTGTTTCTTTGCCTCTTTAAAAATAGGTTGTATTCGGGGAAACTTTAACCAAAGTACTAAAAAATGAAAAATTCATTAAAATGTTTGCTCTGTTTACTGATACGATAAGATAAGGAAGTAGATTTCTAAGAAGATGCCTAAAGTTATGCATTACCAATTTTATTTATTTAGCAACTCTTCTATACCACTGTATCTACTAGTGACAGCGGTTTACATGGAACAAGAAAAAAAAAAACTATAGAAACTTTACATGGAACAATTAATTAAGGAACTAATAAACTAACAATCAATAACTCTGGAACACTATGAACAAAACAAACTATGCGGTATAATAGGAAGCTTTGTAACAGTTAGCTGCTTCTAGCAACACTTACTTGTCCACAGAAAGTCAGGTGTTATGTGTCTCATCCGAAGTATTCCAGTTATTCTCCAATATCTGATAGGGAGTGGAGGTCAGGGGGAAATGCGTTCCAGGTAACGCGCACATAATAACAGAAGGCTCTGTTGGATGTAGAGCTATTGGCGTGGGTGATTGTTGGAGATACTGCAAGGAGTGTATTGTTGGAGCTTCTGCGGGTTCTCTGGTCCTGGGTTCTGTCAAGCAAAAACTGTAGGGTGTGATGATATTTGATGGATCACCCTGAAGGTTGTTAGAGCCACTTTATATTTCACTCTGCTGTGGATTGGGAGCCCGTGTAGCTGTTTCAAAATGCGTGTAAATCATGTATTGTCAGTGACATATGTGCATGGGTGGGTCTTTACACCGGTACTTTATCGGTCCACTATTCTACAAGTATGCATGTCAGGCCGATGATGCATACTTTCACTATGGGTGTGCACATAGGCAGAGCACAAATCTACATGCAAAAGTTATAGAAAACTATAACTTACCTGTGTTCCTTAAAACTATATGTGAAAGCATGTACACCAGCCTAGGATTGGTGTAACTGATTGCACTTAGATTTTCCACAAGTATCCTACCACTTGTGCCCCTATTGTATAAATTAAATAGGCATGTACTTGACTTTATAAAATAGGCACAATAGACACATGGCAACCCATGCATTAACTAGAAGTGACTATAAAATTAACCTTTAAATGTAGACATTTTCTATCAGCAAGCTTTTTTTCATTTTTGAGCATGTAGAAAAGGTTTTTCAAGTGCCACTACCATTAGCAGGGTCATTTAACATAGAACGTAACACAATAGTGACAGCATGCTGGCCTAGATTTATACCATCCTCCAGTAAGAGTAAATACAAGGCTTCTGGAGGGGAACAAAAAGATATGTGTGTATTTGGGTGAATAGGTATTCACAGGGCTGGGGCTACCACTAGGCAAACTAGGTGTCAGCCCGCTGAGGGTGCCTGCGGCAGCAGCAATAGCCCTCAAACCGTGACACGGCACTTAGTAACACTGATGTGCTGCATTGCACTTTCCTCCTGTTGACAGTGTGCCATTTTGTTCCCCTCTGAAACTAGAAGCTGTGTCGGAGGGAGCGGAAATGGTACATTGTGACCAGGAGGAAACGCGATGCAGCGCTGGAGTGCTAGTAAGGGCTGCATTGTAGATCAGGGGCTGTTGCTGCGGGTCCTGGAGAGTGTGGTTGCAGCGGCAATGGGATGGGGACCATGGGGGGGGGCATCAGAATGGAGGGCCTGCCTAGGGTGTCTCCAATCTTTGCCCCAGCCCTGGGTATTCAAAGAGAGGTGCTCAAAAAACTAAAAAATTAGTTTGCGGATCTACTATAGGTAATCTACAAATTATCATTAAGATCATCTGTAGCACCTGAAGATTGGAGAATGGCCAATGTAACGCCAATTTTTTAAAAGGATTCCAGATCTAGTAAACCATAGAACGGTGAGCCTGACATCACTACCGGCCAAAATGGTAGAAACCACTGTAAGGAACAAAATTATTGAACATATAAAAAAAAAATAAAAGATAGTCATAATTTAATGGCAGAAAACCAACATGCATTTAGCCAAGGAAAGTCATCTCACTAATCTGCTTAATCTTTTTGAAGGTGTGAATAAACAGGTAGATAAAGGTAAGCCAGTTGATACATTGCATATGCTACAAGATCCTACTCCTGACTTTCAAAATCATCCACAATCAATCCTCACATTGCCAAAATCACTCCTGAATGCAGGATAAAAGGGAAAAAAATCACCATAAACATGTTAAGCATACCTTAAGAAAAAAACAAATGCACCAGGCAATCATAACACTCCTCTTTGACTACTGTAATTCAATCTATCAAGGGCTGCCGAAAACCACTCTGCTTCCATTAATCACTGCCTAGCATACTGCAGCTCGCACAGTTCAGGGAGCATCAAAGTATGAACATTAAGTCCTATTCTCAAACAGCTCCATTGGTTACCTCTGCCCAGCCACATATGCTATAAGATCCTACTCCTGACTTTCAAAATCATCCACAATCAAGCCTCACATTGTCTACAATCACTCCTGAAAGCAGGACAAAAAGAAAAAAACCCCACCATAAACATGTTAAGCATACCACAAGAAAAAACCCAAAAGCACCCAGTATGCTTGCAACAGAACATTCAAACTGTATGTACCATCCCTCTGAACTTTCTCCCCAGAACTCTCCAAGCGACAAACAACCTGTCCACGTTTAGAAAACTCCTCAAAAGATATCTCTTCAACAAACACTTTGGTCCCATTACATACCCTACCCCACCCCCGTATCTCCCCCCACAGTTCCAAAGAATTAGCAGTTGACTTTGTATGTAACACAATTGCCCCTCCCATCGAGGTATTCTCATGTATATAAGTTATACTGTTCGATGTAACATTTCTGACATATAGTAATTGTATTGTAAATAAGTTCCACTGTTTTATGTATCTCAGTTTATTCTAATGTGCATTGCTTTGCTCCAGTGAAAAGCATACAGTCAAATAACCAGGCAGCGGCGATATTCACTGCTGGTTAGCTTCGGCGGCAAATGCTAGGACAGCTTTTTCTATGCCTAACTTTCACCACTCAGGGATAAATGAGCAATGGTTGAATATCGCCGCTGACCAGTTATCCCTGGGTACTATCTCCAGAATGCCCTCTGAATGCCCCGATTCTAACCATGTAGCATCAATGTATATAGCGACTGTATCCGGGCATATTCTGTGGCATTATTTGTGTTAGTGCCGCTGAATATCACGCTTAGATGCAGTTACACAATCTACAGGGTCAATAAACCATGTAACTGCTTTTGAATATCGGGCCCATTATTTTTTGTGATGGCTAAATTCTGTCTGGCCAGCGAGGTGGCTGGGAAAAATGTAACAACTATGAGGAGAAGGATTTTGAAATGCCAAAAATGTGTCCAGGTAATTCCCAATCTTTAGAATATTGATCTTTGACTATATGATAGCCTAGGTTCTATAAAATAATTTAGCATGAGGTTCCAGGAAATTTCCTGAAGCATATTATTGATATGACACTGTTCCTTTTTCGTGTCATGCCTTTGACCACCTTGGGTGCATGTGCAAATGTACGTAGTTGGATGTCAGAGATGTGATACGAGATGAAGAAGCAAAAAAAGGAAAGCAAAAAACCAAATACCTATTTTGCATATCCCAGTTAATTCTATTTTAAGCTGTATTTTTTTATTTATGTTTGTTATTTATAATAGCTTAAAAATCAACTTCCTTAATTCTACAACAATGTTTTTTTTTCTTTTGCTAGCATTTTAGTTTTGTCATGAATAGTAACAATTGTAACTTTAATATGCCAAGCATTTTTTTTTCTGAAAGCAATTCCAGGGTTATTTTCTAAACATTTTTTCATGCAATGTAATGTTTAGTATTTGATGCATTAAATTAAAATTCCTTATTCATAATGTTTCTTTTCAATCACTGACTGAAGAATCACCCATTCATTTTGATATCTTCCAAAAAACATCACAAAGAGAAATAAGAAAAGGAATTGATTTAATAGTGCATTTCCTTCCTCCATTTTCAAGCACTCTCTTTTTTACATTGTGTATTAACGTAATACTCACAGAATAATAGATTGTTTCTGGTTCATTGTTTTCATACATGTGTTACAGTGAATCTCATTTTGGGTGACATATGCATGCCTTTTAATCTACCATTACCATTTTATTCACCTTTGACCCTGTGTGGTTTATCTCTTCAAAGATGAGCGGGTTTTGTTTATCTGCCCTCTGTTCTGGGATACTTTCATTTTCATCTTTAATTGTAGGTCAGGGAGTGAGGCCTTTTTCTACAGCTTTTATTTTCACAGGCTATGCAAATCAGCTCATGCCGCCCGCACTAGTGGGACCTTCTTTTCCTTCAGGGTTACTTGTGCAGCAGATGCATTGCCAATCCTCTTATTGTACAGATATTGATCCCACCTCTCCATAATGAACTGTAACAACAACTCTATTACTTGAAGCTCCCTGATTGGCTGAGGATAATATGAAATTAGCTGGCGTGCATCGAGCCTGTCAGTATCGATTTCCCTACACAGATTACTTGTTACAAAAGAATAGAGCTGTCTGCACCATAATTGAACAAGTTAACTCCTTGTCTCATAAAATGTAAGTCCATATTGATTGCCTACTGTAGTATGCAGAGGTAGGAAAGTTGCAGTGGTATTTAATCGCCATGGTGCTGAGAGACCCCTTTTTTTAAAAGCAAGTGACAGTTGCTGAGAAAGGGCTTCAGGCTCAAAAAGACCCCAGTAGGATTTCTGATACATAATAAAGTACTGTATAGGGTGTATAAAAAGTATCTTGCATCTGTAATTGTTCTTAAAACATTTACTTACTTGGGAAATCCGCTTTGCTTCTGTTATGCTCCAAACACAATGCACTGAAAATACACAAGGGCACCAGCAACGGTATTGCTGGGTTTAGACGAATGGAGTTCTTAGCAGCTTGTGTTCCAAAGCAGAGATTGACTTTCATTCTCTTTGACTGAGTGATTATTTTGAATTATGCAACAATACACATTTAAAAATCTCCAAAAAAGAACCCCCAAAAAAGACTGAATCTTGTGCACCAGGGTAAGCTATTGATTCTGGAAGATACGGTCATAAACACAGTCTCTGTGCCTTAGTTCTAGTAAGGTCTTCTATACATACTTGTGAGGCAATTATCTTATGAAAAAATTTAATTGAGCTTCTTGTTGCTTTTAACATCTGCTGCATTTGACTTTGGGGCCATTTTACTAACGGCGCTAGGGTGTTGCACCTAATGTGCCAAAAACGCTGAAACTCTGTGCGTTAAGTGCAACACCACCACGTTAACTATCGGGAGTGTGGAAAGCATGTCAGCTAGTGCCCTTTACTAAAAGATTCCCTTTGTATATTTTAAATGCTCTTTTAGGTACCGTATACATTGCTGTCATTGTATCATCCTAATAAATAAAATAAATAACCATTTTTATGAAATTAAAAGTTTTACAATGTTGTTTGATTTTTTTTTTTTAATGTAGTTAGTACTTGTGAAGATATTGGAAGCAGAACATTCACACAACAGATTCAGCAAGAAGAATGATGTGAAAGCATTCTCATGTTGCCATAGAAAGATATTTCAAACCTGCACTTGGGAAGTTAATTTTAGGAAGGTAAAGCCAAGATGAGTTCCCATTCTCTTTCTGACTGGCACCTAAGGAGTAACTTATTGCCATTTTCATTGGTGAATTGTGACACAGTTCATAGACCAGTGGAAAAAGAACCCCAGTATATAAAATACTGATCCAATATTCCATACTCATATTATGGTTATTCATTTGTAGTTGGAAATTTTTGAAGTCTCAAACAGGTTTAGCTCCTTCAGAACATTGTTCATAGTCCTGTTATAATCCGAGATCCTAGTCAGACCAAATGTCCATCAAGCCCTGTATCCTGTTTACAATAGTGGCCAAGCCTGGTCAGAAGTACCTGTCATGTTCCCAGCAGGTAAACAGATTCCATGCTGCTTATCCAAGGAATAAGTATAAGATTTTCCCAGTCCCCTTTATTAATGGTTTATGGACTTTTTCACCAGGAACCTTTCCAAACCTAGTTAAAAATTAGCTACACTAATAACGTTTACTATATCCTTTGACAACGGATTTGAGAGTTTGATTACGCATTGAGTGAAAAAATATTTTTTCTCATTAGTCTTAAATGTGCTACATTGTAGCTTCATTGCATGTCCCCTAGTTTTTTTACTTTTTGATCGAGTAAACAACTGATCTACATTTACCCATTCCACTTCATTCATTATTTATATACCTATATATCTTGATAAATTGGAAGACTGGGCATCAAAATGGCAGATGAAATTTAATGTGGACAAGTGCAAGGTTATGCACCTAGGGAAGAACAACCCAAACTATGGTTACACGATGCAAGGTTCCACATTAGGAACCACCACCCAGGAAAAAGATTTAGGCGTCATTGTGGATACCATGTTAAAACCTTCGGCCCAGTGTGCAGCGGCGGCCAAGAGAGCAAATAGAATGCTAGGTATGATAAGGAAAGGAATGGAAAATAAAACAAAATATATTATAATGCCTCTATATCATTCCATGGTGAGACCGCACCTTGAATATTGTGTGCAATTCTGGTCGTCGTATCTTAAAAAGGATATAGCGATTTTAGAAAAGGTTCAGAGAAGAGCCACCAAAATGGTAAAGGGGATGGAAGGAGACTCCTATGAAGAAAGGCTAAAAAGGTTAGGGCTCTTTAACCTGGAAAAGAGACGGCTGAGGGGAGATATGATAGAAGTCTATAAATTAATGAACGGAGTGGAACGGGTAAATGTAGATCGATTGTTTACCTTATCAGAATATAGAAAGACTAGGGGACATGCAATGAAGCTACAGGGTAAACTATTTAAGACTAATAAAAGAAAATATTTTTTCACTCAACGTGTAATCAAACTCTGGAATTTGTTACCGGAGGATGTAGTAAAGGCTGTTAGTGTAGCTGGGTTTAAAAAAGGTTTGGACAAGTTCCTGGAGGAAAGGTCCATAAACCATTATTAAGAAGTGACCGAAGATATCAATGCTTGACCCAGTACAAGCATTGTGGAACTTGTGTCTCTTGGGGATACTGCTAGGTACATATGACCTAGATTGGCCACCGTTGGAAACAGAATACTGGGCTTGATGGACCCTGGTCTGACCCAGTATGGCATATCTTATGTTCTTATGTTCTCCCTTTAGCTGTCTCTTTTCCAAGCTGAAGTGCCCTAACCTTTAAGGCCTTTCCTCATAGAGGCATCTTTCCATCCTCTATCCTTTTAGTCACTCTTCTCTTTAATTTTTCCCTAATTGTACTATATCCTTATTAAATATGGTGACCAGAACTGCACAAAATATTGAAGGTACAGTCACACCATGGAGCAATATAGAGGCTTAACAATATCCTTGCTCTTATTCTCTAATCCTTTCCTTATAATTCAAAGCAATCTATTTGCTCTCTTGGCTGCCGCCACACACTGGGTGTTGTTTCAACTTATTATCCAAGATGACGCCTGCATTCTTTTTCTGGATGGTGATTCCTAATGTGGAACCTTGCATCATGTAACTGTAGTTTTTGTTGTTCTTCCCTAAGGATGTTATTCCAGAACACGAATAAGCCCTTTGCTGTGTGGCATAGACGTTTTTCTAGCAAACATGTCTGTGACCATTTTCTGAAACCCCCATGGTCCTGTACATACATGGTGCTAGCATGGGGATCTCAGAACATTTGCTTCTTTTAGACTATTCCTAACCATTTCCTTTATTTTATCAGTCTCCCTTTTGCAAGTTAAATGCTAGCACAGTGGATTTCCTTGCTGTTGTCCCTCCATTTCTTATATATAATTTGATCATGTTATGATCACTATTGTTAAGTGGCCCCAACACCATTACCTTTCAAACCAGATCCTGTGTTCCACTAATGACTAGGTCTAAAATACAGTTGTGGTCAACATTATTGAGGAGGGGGCAGGATAGGGGTGTGGTCAGCAGCGGAGACGTACAATGCATATTCAGGAAAGGCACTTGTACATTCTGCATGTTTCCCTCAGATATCCACGTTATACCTGCAAAAACGTGAAATAAGGTCAGGACTTAGACACTTTTCTGCTCTGCTCTGCTCTGCAATGCGTCGCTGTGGTAGATGTGGCCAGCATGAGGCACAACACAGAACTCCACAGCCATAGAGAGTTTTAAAGGAAATATACTTTATTTGGGGACAAGCATCCAACAACTGTCCTGGCTCCATTGGGTTTTAGGCACATGTAGGGTTAAACTCTCTGTTGCCCTAGGCTTTTCCCCAGCTGTAAGAAGTCCTTAATTGCTCTCAGTAGCCTAAGGCTGCTCCAGCACAGACAGCACTTCCAAAATGAAACAAAACTGGCTCCTCAAAATTTCTTCACTCTGGGCAGCACAACTCAGCAATAGTTTCTCCAGCCAAGTAGAATTCCAGCATTAAGGCTGAGCAAATTCAAACACACTTCCTACCTCCACAGCAGGCTCTCTTTTACAGGTAAGTGGTCTTCAGGTATGCTCCAGAACCACGAGCTCCTCTCTCCCCCAGTTCTCCTGCTTCCTGGTTTAAACATGAGACCTGGCCACACCCTCCCCAGGCATTCCCCAGCCTATTTTCTTAAAGGGACAGGGGTTTAAGCTGTGGGGGATGGGGCGTTTCCTATATACTCCATCACAGTCCCATATTGATAAATGGCTGTGACAAAGATGTTTTGAACCAGTGTGTCTGCAGTCTGGAAGACCATGAGATGCAACTGTAAAGAACAGAATGCAAAAATATTCAGAGGTGCAATGGTGATTATTCTGGCTATGCTGACAATTGCTGTATGAGCTAGAGGAGATAATCTAGGGCACTCTAAAAATTCCTGTCTTCTGAGAAGTGGGACTGTTGATGTAGGGATTATATGTAGGTGAATATCAGACAGATTCATGTGTGGGTGAGAAACGCAGATCAGATTAGTGGTCCTGGGACTCCATGCCATTATGTTATTCCAGCTGTTTTCTAGAGGTGCAGGGCATCTTTACTGCAGATGTATGCTTTGTGTGTCTGCAAATGAGAGTGTGTGTGTGTTAGAGGGATGTATGAGGGATCTGGTCTGCTCAACCACAATTTTGGGGGGACATCAATGCTCGGCCAGTACCTGGTCCATAGGGATGACCACAGTGTAACCAGGTGCCACTGTGATTGGCCAGAATACATCACAAAATGGTTTCTATGGCTAAATGTCAAATCATATCCCTGTCAACGGTAAGGGACCTTCAGAATGAGTGCATGCAACAGGGCACACAGCACCATCAGCGATATCACAAATGCGCACATTTGTATAGACAGATATTGGTGCTCTTGGGCATCTAGTAGTGCTGTTTGCGCTGGTGCATGCACTCAACCTGAGGGTCCCTAATTATTGTCAGGGATATGCTCTGACATTTAGCTGTAGAGGACCTTTTCTGATTTCTTCTGGTCCATATATAGCATTGTACAGACTGTTGTCAGAGATGACCAATGCAAGCACAACTAAAATGTTTTCCTACTGCCATCCAAAAAATCGAAACCAGTCAGAATCAAATAAATATCCGTGTACAGTCAAACCTCGGTTTTCATTTGCCCCGGTTTTCATACGCTTCGGTTTTCAACGTCTTTTCTGACTGAGATTTTGTCCCGGTTTTCATGCATTGCTTCGGTTTTCAACGTCTTTTGACTGAGATTTTGTCCCGGTAGCAGGGAAGAAAAGCTGTCAACGTAAGCAGGAGATGTTGCATGAATGTGGGAGGCAGTTCTTTCTCTTGCAGGGTACGTGTGAAGCTATATCATTAAGATTTTCTGCCATTCTGAAGCATTGAGCAGATAATGTAAAGGTATTTTAATGGACTGAATTCAATGTGATTCCGAAGAGAGCTGGGCACAGCAGCTTGTCAGGGGTGGCTAAGGCCAGATGTTAACATACTGTACTGTACAGTACTGTACTTAGCTTGCTTTCAGTGATGTTAAATGTTCATTTATCCATTTCATTAGTCATTTATATTTATTTCTCATTGTTTTCTGTATGTAAAAATATAGTTATTCTCTATAAAATGTATTTTTTGTGAATATTTTTGGGTGTCTGGAACGGATTATTTGGATTTACATTATTTCTTATGGGAAATATTGCTTCAGTTTTCATACGTTTCGGTTTTAGTCAGACTTTTTCGAATGGATTAATCATGAAAACCGAGGTTTGACTGTAATTAAGATCCCAACATACAAAAGAGCCCCATGGCCTATTTATTTTTTGTTGGAGCTAATCGTCAAAGTGAATGGAAAACCACCATACACCACTGCGACATCTCCATTTTTTTAAAGTTATTTTCTAAGAATAAAACTTAACACTTAGCTTTGCTGATAATCTTCTAAAGACAGATGAAGAATAAACGTATGAGTGAAGAAGTGCCAGAATGTCCAAATTGACGACGTGCCACACGTTTCGGGTTTAACACAAAAAGTTTTTCAACCCTGCTTCAGGCCATCTCATACTGGCAAACACAGCTTCTTATCCGCTTCAAATTTGCCCATGTCCCTCCTCCTCCTCCCCTCATTCCCCTCTGTTCCTCTTGCGTTCTTACTGTCCTCTCTCTGTTCTTTACTATCTCTCTTCCTGTCCTGTCATTTTTTGGCGTTCCTTTCTTCCCTTCTTTTCCAGCGGCTGTCATTTTTTTTTACAATTGTACACCGCCCTGATGCTTTGGCCTGGGCGGTCTATCAAGTGTTTTAATAAAGATAAAGATAAAGATAAATCCATCTCATATTGGTAAACATCAAAGCTTCTTCATAATGAATCAAAAGTAGGGGCATCATTCACCTTTTGTACTTCGGCATCTGATGTCACTTACATCAGATGACCTTTAGCTGTCAATCAAATTCAAATTCAAAAGCAATTACATCTGTTAGGGGGGAACCCACTGACAAAGGAACACGTTACAGCCATACAATGTTTGCTTCAATTAGATGATAGTGTGCCAATCAATTTGTGTATTTAAACCATTGGGAATAACAGTATTGAGGCTTTAAATCCACCTTTGTTCACATAGCTGCAATCGCTGCTCATGATCACCACCTCTTGGATCCATAGGCTCAAAATCCAGAACACGCCATCTCAACGAATCAAAATCATGAAAATACTGTAAACAATGCTCCACCATGGGAGCTGAAAGATTTTTCATCCGTAACTGCGAGGAAAATTGAACAACCAGAATCTGGGGGCTGGCATGGAAAATGTCTCAGACAATACACTTGGACATGGCATCACAGCTGTACTGCCACTGGAACATGGCAATAGAGAAGGCCTTGGAGTACATTTCTGGAGCAGCTGCCAATCATTCACAAGGCAAAATTGCCAAGAAAGGGATTTATTTACATTCTCTTATATACCACACTATTCTGCATCGGTGTGGTTTACATTGAACAAACTGAAATTACATTGAACAGGGCATTATAACTTGGAGATAACTATTTTACAGGGAACATGGGCTATAGAGGGTTAAGTGACTTGCCCAACACCACAAGGAGCACCTGTGGGACTAGTAACCCCAGTCCTTCCAGCCCAAGGTTGCTGTCCTCTAGTGGGATTTGAACCCCTGACCTTCCAGCCTGAAGTACCTTGTCCCAACCACTAGGCCACTCCTCCACTCTAAGTTTTATGTACCAAACTCCACAACATGTACATTTTGGTACAAGGGATATGTACCAAACTCCACAACATGTACATTTTGGGACAAACAGGGAATAAAGGCTTCTGGCACCCCTCTAACATGACAATGTGAGGGTCTGGCTAGTGTAAGCTAATGCACTGTGAGACATGATAGCTCCTCTTGCTGGGTGACTGCTATCCACCCTAAAGATCACAGGTTATGACAGGTATTCAGAAAGGTTGAAAGGCTAAAATGTCAGGTATTTATTTCCCTGCCTAGAAACCTCAAGCCATGGTTCTGCTGTGAAGTATCCCTTTTAGGCATGATCAGTATGCATAGATCCCTCGTAATGAGCACAATTTCCATGAAATTTATATGTAACGAAATGCAGAGAAAGAAAATGGAAATGTCCAATAACCAAAGCCCACTAATGTATACACATGAAAATGACACAGGAACCCAAACAGAACTATGTCCATTTGGATACACATCCCTAGCACCAGTCAGCCCAGTCAGAGTTCCATTTCCATCATATGCCTAGAGGGTGGGTGATGTCCGCATGAGCCTGTAAAACTTGGAAGTTGCATGAAGGAAGCTGTATGACCCATAACAGGTCATATATTGCTGTGCTATATGAACTGAAGTGCTGGGTAAGCCACAGGCCATAACTGTGGCTATTACTGCCAGTCCAAACTAGGTATGCACTGACTGTGCACATGGCATACTGAGAAGGTGGCAGGCTGTGAGATTGATCCTCTGTGAGTGGTCATGGGACCCTCTGCTGCCCTGCCATCAGCACACTGTGCTTGGGACAGGTATTTGCCCTCACAAGAGTGATTGTGGAGCATCAGAGATGTACCATAATTTAGGATGAAATACAAAGACAGTTGTAGTGCAAGCAAACCAAGGGCAGTATGTGTCCCAAATGGGGTACAATCTGCAAATGACAGATAGAGCTAGGGGCAGTAGTATGGAGGGGAAAGGTACCCTCACCCAGAATAAAGAAGGGTATGTATGGACATGATGGTCTTGATGTCACATGAAATGCCTTGTTTCCCACAGTGAGTTTGGTATTCAACACCAAATGAAGGCCCTTTGGTACCTGCGACTGGCCATGGTTCAGTGTTTCAGAAAAGGGATGGAAATGGCAAGAGATAAGGACGTATACTCATTGGAGAATGTGTGTGGCCCACTATCCAGTGATTGTGGGATCGCTGAACCAAATGGCACAGAACAAATAGCACAGAACCTAAAGATTATAGAATGGCCAATGTAATGCCAATTTTTAAAAATGGTTTCAGGAGTGATATGGGAAACTACAGACCAGTGAGCCTGACGTCAGTACCGGGCAAAATGGTAGAAACCATTATAGAGAACACAATTTACCATTATAAGTGGCCTAGTGGTTGGGGCAAGGTACTTCAGGCCGGAAGGTCGGGGGTTCAAATCCTACTAGAGGACAGCAACCTTGGACCGGAAGGACTGGGGTTTCTAGTCCCACAGGTGCTCCTTGTGGTCTTGGGCAAGCCACTTAACCCTCCATAGCCCATGTTCCCTGTAAAAATAGTTATCTCCAAGTTATAATGCCCTGTTCAATGTAATTTCAGTTTGTTCAATGTAAATCGCACTGATGCAGAATAGCGCGGTATATAAGAGAATATAAAATAAATAAAATAAAGAACACATTTCAGGCACTCTTCCTCTCAATGCCAGCATCCATCTCCTCAGAGATCTTCTGCACCAAAGATTCAATCCACCAGCATCAGGGCACATCGGGGATCAGTAAGAGGTAGGCCACATGCTTGTGACTACATGCCCTGCCCCTTACCTCCCATCCGGCAACCCAGCTTAAATTCTCCATTGCTTCAGGCATGCCGGCACCTGGTGGGCCGGTGCCTAAGGGCCTCACTAAAGGGCCCTTAGGTGTGGCCCTTAGAGTGGCCCAAGAGTGCACACCAGAATATCTCCACAATTGTTCACAAAGCTCTTCAAGCACCTTCTCCACAACCATCTACCACTAGCCTTTCCCAAGATGGTTTCCATCACCATCCTTCTCACGCTCTTCTGCCTCTTTTCGCTCCTCTGGACAACCACATCACTAATCTCCTCCCAAAATCACATACCCATCATATACTCCACACAACACCCTGTATGCACACCAGAGCTAAACCTAAACCACACCAACACCTAATTGAGATTAAGCTTTCATCGGTTACCATACTCCTAGTCATGCAGCAACCTGCTGTCAATACTCCACAGCTAAACTGCTCATTGATAAATGCTTGATCAGCAAGAAACAAAACTCAAATTGTCATTGATTACCTCCTTGATAACTGTCTTGACATCCTCTGCATAACTGAATTCTGGTTCACCAAGTTAGACAATGTATTGATGAACCAACTAACACCACCAAACTACAACTTATTTAGCTGTCTAAGAACTGAATGCAGGGGCGGTGGTGTCATCATCCTAACCAAGAAAAGCCTTAAGTTCAAACTCCTAAACAATGGCACAAGCCAAAGCATGGATACATTAACAATCACAAATGGATCTGTAACCTTCCTCCTTATATGCAAATCCAAACAACTTGGACCTCCTCCTAGAAACCATATGCAAAATCAATCCTTCCAACAACCTCCTTCTACCTCTAGGTGACCTCAACATTAACTCTACTCTTCCTAGAACAGCGATGGCGAACCTATGGCACGCGTGCCAGCTGTGGCACGCGAAGGCCTTGCAGCTGGCATGCCTGAAGGTCCGCAATTGAAAAAAAAAAAAAACCTGTCTGCTGCCGCTGTCGGGGCCGCCGCGGCAGAATCGAGCGTGCCGCGGGGCCCCCCTGTACCCGGCAGAGCCTGCTCTCCCCGTAGCAGCTGTCTCTTTGGAGCTGCAGTCTGACGCGCCGGCTTGCAGAGCGCAAAGGGAAGAGTTTCCCTTTCGCGACTCTGTTAAGCCCGCGGGGGCTGATGGGAACTTCCCATCAGCCCCCGCGGGCTTAACAGAGCAGCGAGGGAGAAACTCTTCCCTCGCGCTCTGCAAGCCGGCGCGTCTGACTGCAGCTCCAAAGAGAGAGCTGCTACGGGGAGGGCAGGCTCTGCCGGGTGGGTACAGGGGGGCCCCGCGGCACGCTCGATTCTGCCGCGGCGGCCCCGACAGCGGCAGCAGACAGGTTTTCTTTTTTTTTTAATTTTCCCTGGGCTGGGCTGGGCTGGGCTGGGGGGGTGGGGGTTAGGAGTGGTGATGGGCTGGGCTGGGCTGGGGGGGGTTAGGAGTGGTGATGGGCTGGGCTGGGCTGGGGGGGGTTAGGAGTGGTGATGGGCTGGGCTGGGCTGGGCTGGGCTGGGGGGGTTAGGAGTGGTGATGGGCTGGAGGGGGGTTAGGAGTGGTGATGGGCTGGGCTGGGCTGGGGGGGGTTAGGAGTGGTGATGGGCTGGGCTGGGCTGGGGGGGTTAGGAATGGTGATGGGCTGGGCTGGGCTGGGGGGGGTTAGGAGTGGTGATGGGCTGGGCTGGGCTGGGGGGGTATTAGGAGTAGTGATGGGCTGGGGTTGGGGGGTTTAGGAGTGGTGATGGGCACTGGGCTGGGGGGGTTAGGAGTGGTGATGGACACTGGGCTGGCTGGGGGGGGTTAGGAGTGGTGATGGGCACTGGGCTGGCTGGGGGGGTTAGGAGTGGTGATGGGCGCTGGGCTGGGGGGGTTAGGAGTGGTGATGGGCGCTGGGGGGGCTTAAACTAAAAATTGAGTGATGGGGGATTAGGACTGGAAATGGGCTGAGAGGAAGGGGGCTTGAACTGCAAATAGCTGTTGGGGATGGGGCTTGGAATGGAAATGGGCTGAGGGGAAGTGGGTGGCTTGAACTGTAAATAGCTGATGGGGACGGGGCTTGGAATGGAAATGGGCTGAGGGGAAGTGGGGGGCTTGAAGAAGGGAATGGATGCTGGGTGAGACTGGAACTAGAAGGGAGCTGATGTTGGGGGAGGATTAGAATGGGATGGGGCTGGGAGAGTAAAATGGAGAGGGAAAAAATATTTTGTGTAGGAGGGATGAAAAATCTACAATTGGCCAGGTATTGGGAGAGTAATTGGGGATTGAGGATGGAGGGGTAAAATTTGTGTGGATGAAATAGGAATGAGGAAAGAGCAAAAGGAGAAAGATTAGTATGTTAAAGCAGATGTAGAGAGAGAGAGAATGGAAAAAAAACTAGAAGAGAGAAGAAAGGACAAATGGACAGCAGACGATGGAGAGTTAGCAGAAAACATGAAGAAACCAGAAGAAAATGGCTGGACCAATTGCAACTGAAAAAAAATGCACAAAAGGTAGAAAGATATCTCTTTATTTTGAATTTATTAACTGGAATATGTCAGCTCTGGGAAATGTGCATCATTAACATCTGCGCTTTGTTTGGTACAAGAGGAAATTCCTATTTGACGTTGCCACTTGTTCTCTTTCCCCAGTATTCTCTGAAATGTATTGGTTTAATATTTGCAGTGTTGCCTTTTGATAGGTAGGGTATGGTGCTTTGTGAGTCTTGGTAATGCTGTCAGGATACGGCGGGTTTGCTATGGGTTCTAAATGGGCAGCGTTTGTAGTAGTTCCTAATGTGCCTGGCGGTTGGCACTGGATTATAGTAATGTAGAAATCTTTTAGTCTTTCTTTATCCATACACTCATTAAGAGACATGTTTACTAAAAGTTAGTGTATGGTAACATTATGCAAATATTTATGCAAATAAGACCACTTATGCAAATGACGTGCTGGCACTTTGAGGAAATTCTTTGGTTTTGTGCGGCAGTTTGGGCACTCGGGCTCAAAAAGGTTAGCCATCACTGTCCTAGAACATCAAAAGCATTCATGCACGCTATGGAAGTCCTTGGCTTTCGCACAAATCATCAACCAACCCACCCACAATAAAGGAAACATACTGGACCTCATATTTGTACCAGAACTTCTACTTCAAAGAAAAGCTATTCCAGCACCCACACTCTCCACTATTCCCTGGTCAGACCACAAAATCATCAACTTCCTGCTACCACTTGAAATGCCCTCTCAAAATCGACTACACACCAAAGCCAACACTCGTAGATTCTATCACTTTGAAAAGGAACAATTCATAAAATTCTACCAAATCTCCAACAGAGCACTGATGACCTTGATATACTCATTCAAACTTGGGATAACACCTTAAGCAACACAGCGATAATGCCACCTTCTCATCCCATTCATTGCAAACACAATACAGCAGCATGGTACAAGACGCAACTAAAAAACATGAAACACAACCTCAGAACCCTGGAGAGAAAATGGAGACACACTAAATCTGCAGATGATCACAATATCTACATGACTTACCTACAAGAATATCAAGCTGCCATGAACAAAGCAAAGAAAGATTACGATGCTAAACAATTTCAAGCCTCGCTAGACCATCCCAGAGAACTCTTTAACCTAGTAAAGCTCTAATAAATGACCCTTTCCAACAGAAAGAAGAATCAAATCTTACCGAACAAATTCTAGCAGACTACTTTCACACACTGACATGTGCCCGAGGATGCCAAACGCTTCCTGCAATTCCCAGCCCAGAGCTCACCCAATCAAACTTCCAAGTTACCTGGGACTCCTTCTCAATCATCTCGGCTAAGTACTTGGAAAATATCATTTCAGGAATTAACACTACCACCTCCCCTCTGGACCCATGCCCAGTCAACTGGATCAAAGCTGCTAAAAGGGACCTATTACCCACAATACTCAAAATCACTAATTTTTTACTCCAACATGGACACATGCCTCATGAATTAAAAATGGTATCCATTCGCCCAATTAGAAAAGGCACTGACTCCGACCCAGAACAGCCTAGCTTATAACGACCCATTGCCAGCCTGCCCTTCCTCGCAAAGGTAATAGAAAAGATCACAAAATTACAGCTCCAGGACCATATTGATACCCACTTCCCACTTGACCTCCAACAATATGGTTTTCGACCCCAGCATGGAGTCGAATCCCTTCTGGCAGCTCTAATTGACAACCTCATAAAAGGTCTAGACAAACCTAAAAAAGGCTTTGTCCTAATCTTCCTCGACATCAAGGCGGCCTTCAACTCTGTTCCCCACAACTTACTCATCCAGTGCCTCCAAACTCTAGGCCTAAGAGGTACCACACTAAATTGGCCTGTTTCCTGAGTGCAGTTGAAGCCTGCATAAAAGGCTCCTGAGCCCTGCCCTTTTGAGGCTTTTCTAACCAGGGCTCCACACATCAAACAGTAGGTAAGGATTTGAGGGTTTCTTTGTTTGGTTTTTTTATTACATTGCTAGCTCTCTGACTGGGAGCTCTTAAAAGGGTTTTGTGTATATTTTTTAAAGCAAGGTTACTTTCATTTTTGCTGTTTTAGGGGAACTTTACTTGAGCACAGAAGGTTGCTGAACTCTGTAACCTCCTCAGGTTCAGAAACTGCTAACACCTAATCAGGAGTTAGTGGGCCTGTTTCCTGAGTGCAGTTGAAGCCTGCATAAAAGGCTCCTGAGCCCTGCCCTTTTGAGGCTTTCTAACCAGGGCTCCACACATCAAACAGTAGGTAAGGATTTGAGGGTTTATTTGTTTGGTTTTTTTATTACATTGCTAGCTCTCTGACTGGGAGCTCTTAAAAGGGTTTTGTGTATATTTTTTAAAGCAAGGTTACTTTCATTTTTGCTGTTTTAGGGGAACTTTACTTGAGCACAGAAGGTTGCTGAACTCTGTAACCTCCTCAGGTTCAGAAACTGCTAACACCTAATCAGGTGTTAGTTCCCTCCCTACCCACCCCGACTCCCACCCACCCCTAGTGAGCAGTCTTGCTTTATAGGGCACCTCCCCCTTTAACAAATCACAGTGAATTGGACCAGCACATTTTGAATATAATTAAAGAGATTTAACTGCTTTTTCTCTGAAAGGACAGCTGCGAAACCAGCTGGTACTTGGTAGATCTCTCTCTTTTGCTTTAACAGATACCTAAGCTCCACAAACAGAACAATGGCTGGGAAAAATCGTATTGCTAAAGCTGTTGCCCCCGTTACAGCTTCTGCCTCTGTCCAGACAGAGGTCCTAATGCCAGTTGAAGAACCGGTTCCATGTGCAGGGTGCCTGCATGCTGAAGCTCTGAGGAAACAAGTGGAGGAACTCAGAGAGGAGGTGGCGAGGCTGAGGAGCATTCAAGACAGTGAGAAGTACATTGATGAGATGCTTCTTGCAGCAACCAGGCTCTCCAGCACAGGAGAAGATGGGTGCCAACAGAATGTCGATGGTTGGACAAAAGTCACCAGAGCCTGCAAAATCACCAATCCAACTTCTCCAGCCCTTGAACTGAAGAACCATTATGCAGCCCTGGAAGTGGAGGAGGTGAAAGCATCCCTGGAAAGGGAAGAACCAGAGTTCAAGTACCCCATAGTTGCGGAATCAGTGACCAGAAGGAAACGAAGGGTAGTGGTGGTTGGAGACTCTCTTCTGAGGGGTACTGAGGCATCCATCTGCCGACCAGACTTGATGTCCAGAGAGGTATGCTGTCTGCCTGGTGCCAAGATCCAAGATGTTACGGAGAGTTTGCCGAGACTCATCAAGCCCACTGACTATTACCCAATGTTGCTAATCCATGTTGGAACAAATGATACTGCCAGGTATACCTCGGAACGTATCAAAAGTGACTTCATGGCTCTGGGACAGAGGGTGAAGCAGGTAGGTGCACAGGTGGTGTTCTCTTCAATCCTCCCTGTTGAGGGTAAAGGCCAAGGCAGAGAGGCTCGCATCCTGGAGATGAATGCATGGCTGTGTGGATGGTGTCTTCGAGAGCGTTTTGGTTTCCTAGACCATGGGATGCTCTTCCAAGGGTTGCAGAGCAGAGATGGCATCCATCTGTCCAAGAAAGGTCAACGCATCTTTGGTAGTAGACTGACTAATCTACTGAAGAGGGCTTTAAACTAGATTCGTTGGGGATGGGTGAAGAAAGCCCCCAGGTAAGTGAAAGCCCCCAGGTAGGTGATACATTAAATACCTTTATGGAAATGGGTAACAGGGGTAATATATGGAAAGCAGTGTGTATTAATGCCCGTAGCATGGGAAATAAGATCCCTGAAGTTGAAGCTTTGGTGGGAGTGGCTGACTTGGATTTAGTGGCAGTTACAGAAACATGGTTCACAGAAAACCATGACTGGGATGTAACTATACCTGGCTATACTTTATTCAGAAAGAACAGGGTAGGAAGAAGGGGAGGAGGAGTGGCACTATATGTAAAAACTACTATTAAAGCTTTGGAATTACAGAGCTTAAAAGGGAGAGAGGAGGCATTGTGGGTTAAACTAGGAAGAGGGAAAGAGAAATCTATTTGAATTGGTGTGATATACAGACCTCCCTCACAAGAGGAAGAGGTGGACAGAGAGTTAATTGAAGACATACGCAGCATTGCTAGGAAAGGGGAAGTGCTACTGCTAGGAGATTTCAATATGCCAGATGTTGATTGGCACATTCCTGCTGCAGTATCATCTAGAAGTAAGGAGATCCTGGATTCTCTACAGGGAGAACTATTCAGGCAATTGGTAACAGACCCACACGTGAAGGGGCCATACTGGACTTGGTGCTTACCAATGGTGAAAGTGTTTCTGATGTTGTAGTGGGAGATCATTTTGCATCCAGTGATCACCAGATGGTGTGGTTCAGTATTAGGACTAGGGCTGTTAGAATCCATTCCAAGGTGAAGATCTTAGACTTTAGGAAGACTAACTTTGCAAAGATGGGCCAATACCTCAGGGAGTCGTTAGTGGGATGGGAACAGCTGGGGGATGTAGAAAAACAGTGGGCAAAACTGAAAGGGGGTATTTTAAAGGCAACCAACCTTTTTGTTAAAATGGTAAATAAAGGCAAAAGGAACAGGAGACCGCTATGGTTTTCTAAGGAAGTAGCTGAAAAAGTGAAGAAAAAGAGGGAGGCCTTCATGAAATACAAGAGATCACAGAGAGAGGAAGACAGGCATCTGTATTTGGAAAAACTTAGAGAAGCTAGCAAAGTAGTCAAGAAGGCAAAGATTCAAAAGGAGGAGGAAATAGCCAATGCAATAAAATGGGGGGATAAGACATTTTTCAGATATATTAGTGAGAAGAGGAAGGGCAAAAGTGGTATTGTCAGACTCAAGGGTGCAGGGGGGGGAATATGTAGTAGCTGATAAGGATAAAGCAGAATTGCTTAACAAATATTTTTGTTCTGTGTTCACAGATGAAGAACCAGGAGCAGGACCTCAGAAAACACCCACAAATAGGAACAGAAGCGAGGGACATCTTGAACAATTTTCAAAAGACTGTGTTCGTGAGAAACTAGCTCAACTTAAAGTAGACAAAGCGATGGGACCAGATGGGATACACCCTAGAATACTGAGGGAACTTGGGGACGTTCTAGCAACTCCACTGACTGACCTTTTCAATGCCTCGTTGGAGTCGGGAGTGGTGCCAAAGGACTGGAGAGAGGCTCATGTGGTGCCTTTACACAAAAGCGGAAGTAAGGATGTGGTTGAAAACTACAGGCCGGTTAGTTTAACTTCAGTGGTGAGTAAATTATTGGAAACGCTGCTGAAAGAGAAAATAGTGAGGTTTCTGGAGTCCGGCGGATTACAGGATCCGAGGCAGCATGGATTCACCAGAGGCAGGTCTTGTCAGACAAATCTGATTGATTTCTTTGACTGGATGACCAGGGAGTTGGACCGAGGGAGAGCTCTAGATGTGGTGTATTTAGATTTCAGTAAAGCCTTTGACACTGTTCCTCACAGGCGACTTATAAACAAACTGAGCACCCTAGGGATGGACCGTAAAGTTACTGCTTGGGTTAGAAATTGGTTGGGTGGGAGGCGACAAAGAGTACAAGTAAATGGAGCTCACTCTGAGGAGAAGGATGTTACCAGTGGTGTGCCCCAGGGATCTGTCCTTGGTCCGATTCTTTTTAACATCTTTGTTAGTGATATAGCGGAAGGGCTGTCGGGTAAGGTTTGCCTCTTTGCGGATGATACCAAAATCTGCAATAGAGTAGACACCCAGGAAGGTGTAGATAACATGAGGAGGGATCTAGCTAAGCTTGAAGAATGGTCTAGAATTTGGCAGCTGGGATTTAATGTTAAAAAATGTAAGGTCATGCATTTGGGCTGCAGCAATCCAAGGGAGCAATACAGTATAGGAGGTGAAGTACTTTTGCCCACTAAAGAAGAGCGGGACCTAGGCGTGGTTGTGTCTGATGATCTTAAAGTAGCTAAACAGGTAGAAAAGGCGACGGCAAAAGCTAGAAGGATGCTTGGGTGCATAGGGAGAGGAATGGCTAGCAGAAAAAAGGAGGTGATAATGCCTCTGTATAAGTCTTTGGTGCGACCTCATTTGGAGTATGGTGTGCAATTCTGGAGACCGCACCTTCAAAAGGATGTGAACAGGATGGCGTTGGTGCAGAGGGTTGCTACTAAAATGATTAATGGGCTTCATTATAAAGCATATGAGGACAGACTTAAGGATCTTAATATGTACACCTTAGAGGAGAGGCGGGATAGAGGTGATATGATTGAGATGTTTAAATACCTCCGTGGCATAAATGTTCAGGGAGAGAGCCTCTTTCAATTGAAAGCAAGTTCTGCTACGAGGGGACATGGGATGAGGGTGAAGGGAGATAGATTCAGGAGTGATATGCGGAAATATTTCTTTACGGAAAGAGTAGTGGATCCGTGGAATAGTCTCCCAGTGGAGGTGGTGGAGATGAGGACAGTAACTGAATTCAAAAAAGCATGGGACCAACACAGAGGATCTCTAAAGGTAAAAAGTGGACTGTTGTAGTTGTTGTTATGGAAGGACAGACTAGATGGGCCTTGTGGTCTTTTTCTGTCGTCATGTTTCTATGTTTCTATGTTTCTATGGTTCAAATCATACCTCACCAATCGACAACTACATGTCAAAATGGGATCAAAAAAATCTACTCCATACTTACATCAGCAAGGAGTCCCACAAGGGTCCACCCGATCCTCTTTATTATTCAATATCTTCCTCCAATCACTTTGCTCAATCATACTGGCACACAATGTTCTCTACCATATATATGCTAACGATGTCATGCTTTATACTCCTTTTGACACCACTAACCCATCTATCCTCCAACTAAAGAGGGCCCTTTGGCGTGGCCCTTAGGCGATGGACCGTGCGGGAAGCGGGCAGCGGCTGCTCTGTGGTGTTTCTGTTTGCCGGTATGCATAATTTATTGTAAAAGTTATGTAGTGTAATTGTATGTACTGTTTCCCTGTTATGTATCCCACTCTACTGCTTTGATGTATTGATAGAGCAGTGCATGTTTCCCTTGCCTTTGTATAACCTTTGCAATGTCTTTGTAACCGCTTTGATTGAAGGAAAAGGCGGTATAAAAGACTTGTCAATTAAATAAATAAATAAATAAATAAATACATGTTTTAGCTCCATCACACTCTGGCTCACAGAACACAACATGTCTATAAACTACAAAAAAACTGAAGTCCTTTACATCACCAAAGACACCAACTTTACTCCTCTACCTCACATATTCATTGATGGAACCCAACTAAGTTTTAAAAAAAGTACGCTACCTAGGAATCACTCTAGACCAGCATCTCACTCTATCCTCCCACATAAGCAAGACCACAAGAACCATTTACTACAAACTCAAAAGTATACAATACCTCAAACCACTCTTGGAACCACATGACTTCCGCACCATCTTACAAGCCCTCATCTTTCCTCAGCTTGATTACTGCAATCTTATTCTTCAGGGCTTGCCAAAATACTACCATTCTACCACTTCAACTCGCCATGAACACTGCAGCACACCTGCTCTGCAGTGCCTCAAGATCAGCACATATCACACCAGTTCTCAAACAACTACACTGGTTACCCATGATTGCACAAATCAAATATAAATCCATTCTCACAACATTCAAAGTCCTCCATGGCCTGTCAGCCACCTACCTGCAATCACTGATTCAAAAGACGCCCGACAACAGAAGCAGAAAACAAGCTCCCTCAACACCCTTCACATCCCAGCAATGAACACCAAAGCTAATTCCACAGCTTCTAAAAGAGCTTTTCCCTGTTTGCACCATTAATATGGAACTCGCTCCCAGACAGCCTCCGAACCACTAACAATTTTCTGGACTTCAAAAAGAAACTAAAAACTCACGTTTACCTGGAACACATCCCAAATGATGAGACATAACCACCCTACTCTAAATTGTAACCTCCCACAACTATCTACATACCTCTGACTGTAAATATCCCGAAGAAAAACTCCCCTCAAAGTTATTCGTCCACCACATTATTCCTAACATTGTAAATAATCCTTGGCTTATTTAATTACATTGTTATCTCATACATTTCTTCCAATGTTTACAGTTCCTGTTAACCTTTGTTATATTCAAGTTTTATGTATGTTTTATGTAAAGCCACTATTGGCATTCTGTTCCATGTAAACCGCTTAGAATTTGCGGTATAGAAACCTAGCTAAATAAAATAAATAAAAATTACTGAGCATGTAGAGAGTCATTGTTTAATGGGAGAAAGTCAACATGGCTTTAGCCAAAGAAGTCTTACTAACCTGTTATATTTTTTTGAAGATGTGAATAAACAGGTGGAGGAGGTAAGTGGAGGAGTAGCCTAGTGGTTGGGGCAAGGTACCTCAAGCCAAAAGGTCAGGGGTTCAAATCCCACTAGAGGACAGCAACCTTGGGCCAGAAGGACTGGGGTTTCTAGTCCTACAGTTGCTCCATGTGGTCTTGGGCAAGCCACCTAACCCTCCATTGCCCATATTCCCTGTAAGTATTAGTGTATGTGTCTCATATCCCCATATGTTAAATGTATCCCCCAACTGTGTTGTGACCACTTTGATTGAAGGATAAGGCAGTATACAAAAACTGTCTAAATAAATAAAATAGACAAAGGTGAGCCAGTTTTATAGTATATCTGGATTTTCAGAAAGTCTTTGACAAGGTCCCTCAAGAGAGACTCTTGGCAAAATTAAAAAGTCATGAGATAGGCGGCAGTGTACTATTGTGGATCAGGAACCGGTTAAAAGATAAAAAGCAGATGGTAGGGCTAAGTGGCCAATTTTTCCAATGAAGAAAGGCGAATAGTGGAGTACCCCAGGGATCTGTGCAGGGTCTGCTGCTTTTTTAACATATTCATAAATGACCTGGAAATGCGAGTAATGAGTGACATAATCAAATCTGTAGATGATACAAAATTATTCAAAGTCATTAAAACTCAAGAGGATTGTGAAAAATTGCAAGAGGACCTTGATAAATTGGAAGACTGGACGTTCAAATGGCAGATGAAATCTAATGTGGAGAAGTGCAAAGTTATGCACCTAGGAAAGAATAACTCAAATTATGATTACACAATGCAATATTTCACATTAGGAACCACCACCCAGGAAAAAGATTTAGGCTTCATCATGGATAACACATTGAAACCCTCCACCCAGTGTGCAGCAGGAGTCAAGAAGGCAAATAGAATGCTAGGAATCATAAAAAAGGAATGGAGAATAAGACAAAAGATATTATAATGCCTCTATATCATTTAATGGTGTGGGCGCACCTTGAATATTGTGTGAAATTCTGGTCACCATATCTTAAAAAGAATCTAGCGGAATTAGAAAAGGTACAGAGAAGAGCCACCAAAATGGTAAAGGGGTTGGAAGGATACTCCTATGAGGAGAGGCTTAAAAGGTTAGGACTCTTCAACCTGGAAAAGAGATGGCTGAGGGTATATATGATAGAAGTCTATAAATTTATGAATGGAGTGGAACGGGTAAATATAGATCGATTGTTTACGCCATCAAAAAGTACAAAGACTAGGGGACATGCAATGAAGCTACAGTATAACACGTTTAAGACTAATAAGAGGAAATATTTTTTCACTTAGCGCATAATCAAACTCTGGAATTCATTACTGGAGGATGTAGTAAAAGCTGTTAGTGTAGCTGGGTTTAAGAAAGGTTTGGACAACTTCCAGGAGGTAAAGTCCATAAACCATTATTAAAGAGGAATTGGGAAATCCACTGCTTGCCCCAATACAATCATTGTGGAACCTGTGTTTTTTGGGGAAACTGCCAGGTATTTGTGACCTGGATTGGCCACTGTTGGAAACAGGATACTGGGTTTGCTGGACCTTGGTGTGACCTTGGTTGAAGGCATTTCTTATGTTCTTATATTCTTACACATATGAATGGTGCCATGGTGATAGGTGGTTCATTATACCTGTGTCTTGTACCATCCCAATGCCTTGCCATGTCTGTGCATACACCATTGTTGTGTGACAGTAAGAACAAGTTCCACAACCTGGTCAACTGCAAACATATGTGAGGCATTCCAGGAACCGCAGCACATAGGTGTCAGGCATGGCCAGCTTAATAAGTAAGCCAGTGAGGCACTGGCTCTTGCGTGCAACCTTTAAAGGCATCAGAAGCCTGTCTCACTGACTCGCCCCTTCCCAGCAATGGGAACATTTTCCTTTGCTCCCAAGGCTGTGCTGCCTTGCAAGCCACTGGCATCATGACATTTCTAAAGGCAGTAGCAGCAACTCCTGTTTATTGCAAGGTACAGGAGGTGCTTGTGTTTGCATTTAAAAATGCCACAGTACCAGCGACTTGCAAGGCTGCACGTCCGTGAAAACAAGGGAAAATTCCCCCATGACTGTGTAAATCAATTCAGCCACAGCAAAGGAAGAGGAGAGGAAGTGACTGGCTGTGGCTCGGACTGGGACTGGGACTGGGACTGGTGCAGATGCTTGGGAAGAGGGAGCTGAGACCAGAAGAGAGCTAATTCCAGGGTTAGCACTGGACATAGGCTGAAGTTGGCCTGCTAAGACTGAAAAGGAGGGACTGGGACTGGAAAGGAGCTGACACATGGGGTGTGGTTATTGGGACTGGAAGGGGCTAACACTAAGGGGGTACTACAACTGAAATGAGTCTGGACACTGAAGGGAACTGGGACTGAAATTTATTTATTTATTTATTTAGCTGTATTTATATCCTGCTTTTCACCAGGTCAAAGCGGTCAATTGGGGGATACATTTAACACGAGGGGATATGAGACACATACGATAATACTTACAGGGCACATGGGCAATGGAGGGTTAAGTGGCTTGCCCAAGACCACAAGGAGTGCCTATAGGACTAGAAATCAGAGTCCCTCTGGCCTGAGATTGCTGTCCCCAGGTGGGACTTGAACCCCCGGCCCTCCGGCCTGAAGTACCTTGTCCTGACCACTAGACCACTCCTCCCATAAATGGTGCTGATGCTGGGGCTAGAACATGAAATGGTGCTGATGCTGGGGCTAGAACATGAAATGGACTTATGCAGAGAAAAACTGGATAGGGATTCTGAGGCTGGAATGAAAGGGAACTGATGCTGGGGATGGGGGAGTACTGATGCTGGTAGATGCTGGCATAAAGGTGGGAAAAGGAAACAGAAAGGAAGTGAAAATAAAGAGGGTGCAAATATGTGTTTGGGGGAAGGAGACAAGGTCATATATGGGGAAGATGGAAAGGGAGGGGTCTATGAATGGACACTGGGATAAGGAGGAGGAAAGATTGAGTTAATGCATATTGGAGAATGAAGTACTATATATGGATGAGTGCTGGGGAAGGGGAGTAGGAAGCAGGCACACAGGTACTGGGGCATGGGGATATAGCAGATCTGAAACTTGAATTAGGTGGAGACTCTAAAATTGTGTTGAGAATAGAAGAAGACATACTTTAAGATTGGTTGGGCTTTAAGAGTGTAAGTGGGGACTGAAGGACTGGGTAAGGTAGAAGAGTGTGAGACTGAGTACAGAAATATGGGAAGGAGCAAGGGTGTGCAGGACCTGGAAGGTTTGGAGAGGGATTGAGAGGCAGTTGAAGATGACAAAGGGTATGGATTGGGTGAAAGACACAGGGATACATCTTTGAAAGTGAGAGAGGGTAGAAATGGGGGATATGAAAGGGGACATGGAGGCCTAGATAAGAGGTAAGATGTAAGAAAGAAAATGGAGATAAGGAGGAGATGAGTGATAGAGAAGGAGCTGGGGATGATTAAGAGGTGAGAGACAGAAGAAAGCAGAAATGACTAGGGAGGGGATGAGTACAAAGGGAAAAAATGGGGGACAAGAAAGTGGATGAAAGATGGAGAAATAGGAAGCTGAGGAAGGAATGAGACAGAGGATTGGGGAGGCAAGTATAGGAAATAGAAAGCTGGTAAGTGGTAAAAGGTAAAAAGAGGGAGATTAAAGAGTGAAGACAAGAAGGAATGAAATCTAGCTATAATTTAGCAAAAAAGGAAGATGGGTGAAAGAAAGAAAGCTGGAAGGATCAACATCAGAGAGAGATATAGGAAAGAAAAGAAAGAAGACAGAGAAAGTGAAAACATAGAAAAGGGAAATGAGATCCTGGAAAAGGATGTAGGAGACAACCAAGAAGAGGAAGTAGTAAAGAGAGACTAGGGACAACCGAGTTGGAAAAATAAAATGATCAGACAACAAAAGTAAAAGAATGTCAGTTTTTAGAGAATGAACTATGTAGGGATGAGTTTCATTTAAAACAAAAGCTGTGATCTTGGCAAAACAAGAAATGATGAAGTTGACATCATTTCCAGTTTCCTGTTAATAGCGCATACTATTGTACAATAGTAAGCACTAATGAGCAATAATTGTGTTATTAAACTATAGTGTGCACTATTATGCAATACCATGCACCCAAATTTAAATAACATCTATGTTAGGAGAGTTTCCATTGTAGGGAGTGTTTTATTGCACAGTCTGAGAATGATCAAGATAATGTCTTTGAGAGGAAAAGCCACATGCTGAAATATAGAACAACAAAACAAAGGATCAACTATACCCTATTCCTTAATTTGCTTGCCAAGCTAAAACCTAACTAATAGTAAGAAATGCTTCTAAAGCTAAATATCAAATTTTTGTTGGAGTCTGTACCTTGAAAGAATCCTCTTCCTCATGCCACTATTATTTATTTATTTACATTCTCTTATATATCATGCTATTCTGCATCAGTGTGGTTTACATTGAACAAACTGAAATTACATTGAACAGGGCATTATAACTTGGAGATAACTATTTTACAGGGAACATGGGCTATGGAGAGTTAAGTGGCTTGCCCAAGACCACAAGGAGTGCCTGTGGGACTTGAAACCCCAGTCCTTCTGGCCCAAGTTTGCTGTCCTCTAGTGGGATTTGAACCCCTGACCTTCCAGCCTGAAGTACCTTGCCCCAACCACTAGGCCACTCCTCCACTCCATATATAGGGTATAGTTGATCCTTTGTTTTGTTATGCATTATAGTGGATGAACTGGTCTGATCTTTCTGAATAACATGCTGAAATATGGCACTGAAAGCCCATACCACAAGATTGGTCCCAAGATGAGGGGGCAAAAGCAAAAGGTCACTCAGGGCAACACAACCCCTTGAGCAGATCCTGATGTTAGGTGAGAGTGGGCCACCCACACAGGCCATATAGGGTGAACCACATGGGTCATGTGCACTCTTACAGTGCTGGCAAGGTGTGATGGCCAAATTCTTTATAGCCCCTGTTCAAGGGGGCAGGAATGCTGTTGCTTGTGACTACAACTTATATTGTCAGTGGGGGCCTGTTTGAGTGTCCTTTGGCATGTGAGAGCACATGCATAGTGTAATTTGAGGTGAAACAGAGCTGTACAGGTGTCCAGTGTCTGATAGACAGCATTTATGGCACGGTTAGCTAAATGCTGGGGCAGTAGCATGGTGCATGACCCAAGGATTTACTATTCCTCCTCCATAGGTATTCCTGGAGCTGCAGATCCTGGGGATCAACAAACAAATACTTGGGGATGTAGAGAGAATGAGGACTACAGGCCCCTCACAGGTAGCCCAAATGCCCTTGAGTACAGAGCAGACAGAGCTTAAAGATTCCAAATTGTCCCTGCCTACCGATAACTAGATTAATATGAATAAAATACAGTCTCTAAAATGCTTGTATGCAAATGCTAGAAGTCTAAAAAATAAGATGGGAGAGTTAAAATATATAGCACTAAATGAGAAGTTAGATATGATTGGTATCTCAGACACATGGTGGAAGGAAGACAACCAGTGGGACAATATGATACCTGGGTACAAACTAAATCGTAATGATAGAGCTAATCAAATTGGTGGAGGGGTTGTGCTCTATGTCAGAGAGGGCATTGAGTCACAAAGGATTAAAGTTTTGCAGGAAACAAAATTTTCTGAGAATCTCTATGGATTGAAATTCCATGTAAAAAGGGGAAGGCGATGGCAGTGGGGTTGTACTATTGACCTACTGGACAGAATGAACAAATGGATGATGAAATGCTCAAAGAAATCAGTGAAGCTAACAAAAGTTACAGAACGGTAATAATAATGGGCGATTTCAGTTACCCCAGTATTGACTGGGTCAGTGTCACAGCAGGACATGCTAGGGAGATAAAAGTGTATGTTTACTAAAGCGTGGTAACCTAGCAGCGGCTACGTTAACGCGTCTTAGGTAACAACGCTCGTTAATGTCTCTGGCCTCAGTAAGTCCCGCAGAGGGTGGAGAGAGGGCGGAAAGAAGGGGTCAGTGGGTGGGGAGTGGGCGGGAGAGGCTCCTGCTACACTAACGCGGGGAAATGAAGGGCCAAACTTTACCGGGAGTGAAAACCTGTCGTTAGATGCATATTTGCAGTAGAGAGAAACCGTTTTAGTGTCAGCAATGTACAGCATAGGCAGGGAGCCCAAGAAAAGTGATAGTAGTGCTCTATTTGCAGCAACAGCATAATGGCCTAAAATGAAAGTCCACTATGGTGATGGTGCAAATGGGGCATAGGGGGCTGCAGGCAAGACATGAAGTGTGGGCAGCTGGGGCACAGGGTGGACTAGACATTACCTAGGTGGCACATAGCACACAGAAACTGGAAATCAGCATGACAGCAGCTGACCAAGGCCAAACATGCCCAGTGGTCTGTGTTCCACAGTGCCCATCCAGGGGACATTACCCAGCAAGTACCCCAAAGGTCACACAGGTACCACTATGCCTGTAATAGGGCGATCAGTGAACATTTGGGTACCACTCTAACAAGGGTCCACAGACCTTCCCCAGGATGCGTCCCAAACAATTCGTAAATCCAGCTAACTGAACACCCTTTACTGCAGTCCCTAGTAAGGCATTGCAGGTTGTGACCACACATTGTCTGAAACATATATACACCCAGTAGTCCAAACTGGGTACACCGTACCTGAGTTGCATGCCCTAGCCTGTCCACAGTCTGCTGTCACAACACAATCTACCAACATCTACCTGGTCCACCCTAGCCAATAGTTGCTAGAGCACCAATCTGACATCCCCCCAGCCATCTCCTCCCCATGTGGAAGGGACATAACATTGGTAGGTGGTGATGGAGGGGATGTGTGGATGTCCATGTATGCCTCCCCACCCCAGACCCCGCACCCTAGGCACCTGCCTACTTGCACAGTGGATGGCCGGGGACTGCGCACTACCAGCACCAACAGCAAATGGTCATGTCAGCATGGCAGGGGGGTGCGCTTGTGCTGGAGGGGGCAGTGGCACCTGCCTGAAGTGAACCCAGAACATGCCCTGTTCCAATACGTGGTGTGGAGTACAACAGAAAAGGTCTGTCTGATGAAAAGTAAAGGTAGCCCCAGGGACCATTGTGCTTCTGTGGCAACTGTGTGATGCAGTACACACAGCCAGTGTGTCCTGGAGCAGATAGTCACAGGTTCAGGTCCCAACTGTGGATCCTGCAGAGCATGTCCCAATATTTTACTCTACAATGCAGATACAACATCAAACTGTGCAATCCCCAGAACAGCAGCCAACGGAGGTACAAACATCCACTCACACATGCTCCACTATCCATGTAGAGTTAGGCTGATAGCCCCAGCACGGAGCCACAGTTATCACCAGAGCACTATTACTACCTCCTGCACAGTTTGGCAATGTCGGCACTGTGATCAGGACCAGTGTGTTGGGCAGGGTTGCCAACCACCCCTATCTTTGCACAATGCTGCAGTAGGTGTGTGTGTGTGTGTGTCTATCCATTGTTTCGTGTCTGCCTACACCTCTCTGGGCCCACAGTGTCCCACTATTACCAGCATTTGCCTGTGAATGTGCATAATGAGGAGCAAGGTACTGTGGGTATGGCCCGGGCAGGGTGGACTGGGCAGGATGAATCTGCAGAGGGTGTAGGATAATGGCTGGGACATTGGAGTGCCCAACCATCACCTGCATGGACAAGGTGGCCACATCACATCTTGCTGGGAGGACACACTCACTCTGACCGAGATGTGACCATGGCACGGCTATGTTCCCACATAGTGCTACATAGCATTTGTCTTAGGTGATATATGTGTGCCCCCATTTCTATAGACTCACTCACTGATGCACCTGCTGGGTGCACATAATTCCACTGTGAACATGCAATATAGATTGGCTAGTGGAGTGTTTGCAGTTAGTTTGTGCATGGCTGGAACACCTGGTGTGGTGCAGCAGGTACAGTCTGACTGTGCCTGCTGCTGGTGAATGTCAGACCATAGTTGGGAGCTGCAGAGGCTCCTAGTACTACTGTTGGTCTGCCAGTGGCCTAGCAGCTGGTCCAGATCTGGTCTGACCCCCTGATGACATCCACAACCTAAGGCACCTTAGGTCTCAGGTTGACAGGCATGAGCTGGAAGGCAGGAGAACAGATGTAACCCTAAAACTGGAGGGAGCTCAGAGGAAGGGCAATGGACAGGTAGTCTACTGTAGTGTGTGCAGTACTGTGGCGCTACATGCATTGCAGTGCCGCAGATGTGCAGCGCTGCACAATAATGCATCTGACGTGTGTTTGGGATGTGTGTTGTTACGTGCCATTCCTGACCAGATAACCTAAGGCGCTTAAAAGTATCTCATACGGCATGAAAGAAGGTCTGTAATGTCAAGTCCTCACTGCACGTCAGATGCTCTGCAATGTGTTTTGGGATGTATGGGCGAATGCACGTATGACGCAACACGCGTATGATGCTACGCACATACGCCGCAATACTGCATCAAAATATAGCAGACACAATGGCCACTTGGTGGAACATATTTGCATTGTGCTTGTTGTGGTTGTTTGGAATAGTGGTTGCAGACATGCGTGGAGCCAACATAGGCTGTGGGTTTGTTTCCCACAAGTACCTTTTTGTTTGTTCTGCTCACCTTATCATACAATGGCTCCGGCTTTGTCACTTCTCCACACACCCTTCCTTCTCTTCACTGTACACTGCAGTGTCCCCTCCATGCAGCCCATTCCATCACATGCTAGCTGTTACATATGGTCCCTTTCTTTGGGCTGTCTGTGTGGGCAGTTGGCTCAGTGATTTGGTATTGGTGCTGGTGAGTTGTATTTGGGCTCTTTAGTGTACCGGTTCAATTCCCTCTTACTCCTTTTTGGATCTCTTGCCTATTTTGCCCTTGTACACACACCATCCACACAGCTGGCCCTTCAGACCAACCCCTGATGCCCTTTCTATTAGATATGTTTACTCTTCTGCATGCAGTTTTCACTGCACACCATTTCATGGTGTGTGTGCATGTGTTTATCTGTGGCTCACATCCCCATTACAGACTGCAATATCAGCTGCCTGTGGTCTATGACCTTACACCTATGGCTCCGTTTCTCATGTGGCACCATGTTTGCACATCCCTCAGTGCATCTTCTACTGTCTGCACGCCTTTGATTGCAACCCCTTCAGACGTGCTGCTCCTTTCCGTCAGCTGTGACGTTAACGCGTGGTAGGACCAGGGCACACTGTACCACGCGTTAAGCTTCTTGTAATGCACATTACCTGACAAGGCTTGCCTTAACACTTCACCACCCACTACTTTATATGGGCACCAAAATATTAACGGGGCAGATAACAATGGTAACATTACCGCGCTTTAGTAAACATACCTCAAAGTTTCTAGATGAAATAAATGACTGCTTCTTGGAGCAGCTAGTTCATGAACCGACCAGAGGGGAAGCCATTTTGGACTTAATCCTTAGTGGAACACCAGATCTGGTGCAAGAGATAAGGGTGTTGAGGCCACTTGGCAATAGTGATCATAGCATAATCGCGTTTGATTTAATTAATGGAGGAGAGATGGTAAGGAAATTCACAGTACTACCTTTTAACTGTCAAAAGGGAGACTATGATAAAATATATTTATTTAGACATACTTGTATACCACCTTATCCTACAATCAAAGTGGTTGCATCACATCACAATTGGGTTACATTTAACATGTGGGTGCTTTACAACATTTAACATGAGGGTATTTAACAACATTAAGACAACACAATTTGAGGGTTACATTTATCATGAAGGTGTCATGAGTCTAGCTGGGTTGGTTAAGTATTGAGTTTGCAGTGGAGTTTACATTGCAATCCCGCTAGGGTGGGGGGCTATTGTATATCTGGCGGGGACTGTTGTCTATCTGTTCATAGGTTTCTGTGAAGAACAGGGTTTTAAGGGCCTTGCGGAAGTCTGTGATGTCCTCTAATTCCCTTAGGCTCATTGGGAGGGAGTTCCATAGTGTGGATGCCATTAGTGATGGAGCTCTTCTTGACATATTTTGTTTAATCTTGTGATATCCTGAAGGTGTGCTGATCATGTTGTCGTAATTGTTCCTTCTTGGTCTTTTTTTTTTCAATTTTTATTTATAATTTCCTGAATAACAACAAATAATAAAGAATACAATCAACACCAACAAATTTTACAATATTCGAGAAAAGAGTGTACCACATAAAAAGACCACATCAAGGAAGAGCATGCTACCAAATTATACCATACATGATAAGGAAATCAGAAGTATTCAAAACTCCACTATTAGGAGACAGAAATCTCACTGCCAACATCTTGTACCTTCTTCTGATTCAAAAAAGATTTAAGTTGGGTCGCATCCGTAAATACAGAAGACTGGCCCTCAAAGGTAACTATGCATCTGCAAGGAAATTTTAAATAGAAGCATGCACCTATAGCCAAAACTGAAGATTTTAACAACAAAAACTGCCTACGCCGGGCCTGAGTAGCCCTGCTCACATCTGGGAAGACCTGCAGCTTTTGGCCGCAAAAAAGGGATTCCCTGCACTTGAAGTATGCGCGAAGAATAGTTAATTTAATAAACTCAGAACCAAAGGTAGCAACTAAAGTGCTACGCTTGGAAATGATGTCTGCTGAGTCTTCTAAAAAGGCAGTCAAATCCTGTCCAGCAGTATCATCGTCTATTACTGATGTTCCTTGTTACAATTTCCTGTAGTACTTCTGCTGAAAGATGGTGGATGATCTTGAAGATGATCAAGATTATTTTAAATTTTGCTCTGGCTACCATTGGGAGCCAATGTAGTTGCTGTAAGATAGGGGTGATGTGTTCTGATCTTGAGGTGTCAGTGATGATGCATGCTGTAGTGTTTTGCACCATTTGGAGTGGGTGTAAGGTCTGATGGGGGAGGCCTTAATATAAAGAATTTCCATAATCAAGCAGGGGTGTGATGAGTGCTTGGCATACTGTGCGGAAGTAAAATGAAGAAAATAGTTTAAAAAAAAACCCTAGAAGGAGCAGTTGCAAAGGTCAACGACATATATCAAGCTTGGGTGTTGTTTAAAAATACTATCTTGGAAGCCCAGACCAGCTGTATTCCACACTTTAAAAAAAGTGGAAGGAAGTCCAAAAAACTGCCAGCATGGTTTAAAGGTGAGGTCATAGATGCAGTTGTTACCAAAAAAACATCTTTCAAGAAATTGAAAAAAGAGACAAATGACGAAAACTGGAAACAGAACAAGCACTGGCAAGTTAAAAGCAAGGCATTGATAAGGCAGGCAAAGAGAGAATTTGAGAAGAAACTTGCTGTGGAAGCAAAAATGCGTAATAAAAACGTTTTCGAGTACATTCATAGCAAAAAACCTGTGAGAGAGTCAGTTGGACCATTAGATGATAGAGGGATAAAAGGGACAGTAAGAGGGGACAAGGCTATAGTGGAGAGATTGAATGAATTCTTTGCTTCGGTCTTTACTGAGGAAGATGTAGGGATGTTACGCATGACTGAAGTGGTATTTAAAGGTGATACTGCAGAGGAATTGAAAGAAATATTGATACACCAGGAAGATGTATTACAACTATTTGATAAACTGAAGAGTAGCAAATCATCTGGACCGGATGGTATACATCCTAGGATGTTGAAAGAACTGAAATATGAGATTGCAGACCTGCTATTAGTAATCTGTGAACTATCATTAAAATCATCTGTAATACCTGAAGACTGGAGGAACGCCAATGTGACGGCAATTTTTAAAAAGGTTTCCAGGGGTGATCCGGGAAACTACAGACCAGTGAGCCTGATGTCAGTACTGGGAAAAATGGTAGAAACCATTATAAACAACAAAATTACTCATCATGTAGATAGTCCTGGCTTAATGGGAGACAGCCAATATGGCTTTAGACAAGGAAGATCTTGTATTACTAATCTGTTATGTTTTTTTGAAGGTGTGAAGAAACAGGTAGACAAAGGTGAGTCGGTTGATATAGTCTATCTGGACTTTCAGAAAGCCTTTGACAAGGTTCCTCATCAGAGACTTTTAACAAAACTAAAAAGTCATGGGATAGGAGGCAGTGTACTATTGTGGATCAGGAACTGGTTAAAAGATAGAAAGCAGAGGGTAGGGCTAAATGGCCAATTTTCCCAATGGAAAAAGGTAAATAGTGGTGTACCCCAGGGATCTGTGCTGGGTCCGCTGCTTTTTGACATATTCATAAATGACCTGGAAAAGGGAATAATCAGTGAGGTTATCAAATTTGCAGAGGATACAAAACTATTATAGTTGTTAAAACCCATGAGGATTGTGGAAAATTGCAAGAGAATCTTGATAAATTGGAAGACTGGGCATCAAAATGGCAGATAAAATTTAATGTGGACAAGTTCAAAGTTATGCACCTAGGAAAGAACAACCCAAACTATGGTTACACGATGCAAGGTTCCACATTGGGAACCACTACCCAGGAAAAAAATTTAGGCGTCATCGTGGATAACATTTATTTATTTATTTTATTTATTTATTTAATGGTATTTATATACCGCCTTATCCTTCAATCAAAGCGGTCACAACACAAGTGGGGGATACATTTAACACATGGGGATTTTGAGACACATACACTAATACTTACAGGGAACATGGGCAATGGAGGGTTAAGTGGCTTGCCCAAGACCACAAGGAGCATCTGTGGGACTAGAAACCCCAGTCCTTCCGGCCCAAGGTTGCTGTCCTCTAGTGGGATTTGAACCGCCGACCTTCCGGCCTGAAGTACCTTGTCCCAACCACTAGGCTACATGTTGAAACCCTCCGTCCAGTGTGCAGTGGCAGCAAAGAGAGCAAATAAAATGCTAGGTATCATAAGGAAAGGAATGGAAAATAAAACAAAGGATATTATAATGCCTCTGTATCGTTCCATGGTACGACCGCACCTTGAATATTGTGTGCAGTTTTGGTCTCCGTATCTTAAAAAGGATATAGCATTATTAGAAAAGGTTCAGAGAAGAGCCACCAAAATTGTAAAGGGGATGGAAGGATACTCCTATGAAGAGAGGCTAAGAAGGTTGGGGATCTTTAACCTGGAAAAGATACGGCTGAGGGGAGATATGATAGAGGCCTATAAATTAATGAATGGAGTGGAACGAGTAAACGTAGATCGATTGTTTCTGTCATCAAAATATAGAAAGACTAGGGGGTATGCAATGAAGCTACAGGGTAACCTATTTAAGACTAATAAAAGAAAATATTTTTTCACTCAATGTGTTATCAAACTCTGGAATTTGTTACCGGAGGATGAAGTAAAAGCTGCTAGTTGAGCTGGGTTTAAAAAAGGTTTGGACAAGTTCCTGGAGGAAAGATCCATAAACCATTATTAAAAGGGACCCAGGATATCACTGCTTGACCCAATACAAGCATTGAGGAACCTCTGTCTTTTGGGGAGACTGCTAGGTACTTATGACCTAGATTGGTCACTGTTGGAAATAGGATACTGGGCTCGATGGACCTTGGTCTGACCCAGTATGGCATATCTTATGTTCTGAGAGACCATCCCGTATATTTGCCGCATAGGCCTTCATGTAGTCAGTACCCCCATTAGCAGGTACCCAAACCCACTTCCCCCTATTTTGTTTCATCTTCATATATGTTGAAGATATTTTATAGTATGTACAGTTTAAATTGCCAGTGCTCTTTTATGGTTATATTGTTAGTGTGTGTCCTCATTTGCTGTTCTGGAATAGGCAGGTCAGGGGTCCATTTGTAGGCACATGCATTCTTGCAAGACCAATTCAGATGCGTCCCTGCCCCAGCATGCCTCATGACACACATTGAAGGTATTCACTGTGCATGTGTCCTTCTACATCCATACATTCCCAGGCATGGATATTGGTCTCACACTAGGGGCACAGGAATAGCCGAGAAGGCAGCATGCATTCTGTTCACACACTGGGACTGTAGTGGTTCTTTATCACCTTACAATTGAGCCCCCTCTGCTCCAGCTGCATTGATCCCTCTAAGACCTTTGACAAGAGACATGCCCTATTCTCCATAGTGTAGGTGTCTGCAGTAGCATGCCTGATCCACTTCCACAGCAGTCTGTACTGGAGAAGATGGTATGTTTCAATGAAAGCAGGTACACAACTGTGACCACATATTGGCATAAAGTCTGCCACATTGTGCATGGGGTAGGGGATATATCCACTCACCTTCAAGACCCCATGGTGGGTGCTTGCCAAACTGCACTGTCTGTGGGATGCAATATATGCAAATGTTACCTATCTCTGTGGAGGAGCTATGACCCACCTCAGTCATATGGTTGGGAGAGTGAGCAAGGGCATGGACACAGAAATGCAGCCAAAGTATTGGCCTGAGAGTGTGCCTTAAGCCAGGCAGGGGAGGGGCACGATAGTCATATCCATATGGAGGCCCTACATTTGGAAGGTGAATCTGTTGGAGAGATCTGCATAAGCCAAATTTATTTATTTATTTAATCCGTTTTATATACCACCTTATCCTTCAATCAAAGTGGTCAACAAGACAACAAAGGGACTACATCGAGGGGGGGGGGGGACACAACAAGATAGTACATTACAGTAAACTACAGTACATTACATTAAATTATACATAAACTACAGCACAATTAAATTTCATAATTCATTACAATTACATTAAACAAATAACTGCAATCTTACAAAATGTTAAAATAATTTAAACATTATAGGAAAATTGAAATTCAAAGGGTTAAAACATTTTGTTCTACTGGAATTAGATTAGTTGCCATATGCTTCAATAAATAGGTACGTTTTAAGGGACTTTCAAAAATCTTTGATATCATACTCATTTCTTAAATCACTAGGAATAGAATGTATGTATGTTCACTCCCTGCTATTGTCAGGGGTTCACCTGCCCTGGCCTTACACATGTGGCCTCTGATTGAGAAGGTATTCCCATTCCATAGGAAGCAGTTTGGGGGCTGGTGTTAGGCAGCCTGTCCTTACCTGTTCCATATATATCTGGTGCCATTAGTTCCTATGTCCTGGTTATCACAAGATTTGTCTGGTTCTGGGCTCTGTGGAAAGCACATCTTGGTTGGTGTGCCTTGTAAATCTATGGACTCCTGGTCTGGGGACATAACAACTGGGGCATGCCAGGCCAGATGGATCACTGCGAAAGAAAAATACTTTTTGTGTATTCCTTCTACTTACATGGTCCTCAAAATTCATAAATCTATGGAGATTCCTCTGTGCCATGTAGAGGTTCTGTACTTGAACCCCTTTCTAAATGCTGTGACTATTTTTTGAAACGAGAAGATAGGGGGATGAGTTCATATATTCACGATTCCTCCCATTTCTTAATTCAACTTTCACAACTACAGGATGTACCTGATGATGTTACACAGGGGCGGCCCAAGGGGGGTGCGGGGCCATGTGCGGAGACTCGGTGAGGGGCCTCATTTGCATAAGTGGCCTTATTTGCATAAATATTTGCATAAATATTTGCATAATGCTAACATACACTAACTTTTAGTAAACATGTCTCTTAATGAGTGTATGGATAAAGACAGACTAAAAGATTTCTACATTACTATAATCCAGTGCCAACCGCCAGGCACATTAGGAACTACTACAAACACTGCCCATTTAGAATCCATAGCAAACCCGCCGTATCCTAACAGCACTACCAGGACTCACAAAGCACCATACCCTACCTATCAAAAGGCAACACTGCAAATATTAAACCAATACATTTCAGAGAACAACAATACATGACCTACTGTGGAAAGAGAACAAGTGGCAATGTCAAATAGGAATTACATAAATAGAATACCTCAGTTCAGTTACACATGCAGAACATAGACCATCACCAAACAAGGAATCACAATTTAGAAACAGGAAGGCAATAATTAAACTGGGAACCCCAAAAGCCAAACTTGGAATGTACAACACTGTAGAAATAAAACTATAAATTAATTTCCTCTTGTACCAAACAAAGCACAGACGTTAATGATGCACATTTCCCAGAGCTTTCATATTCCAGTTAATAAATTCAAAATAAAGAGATATCTTTCTACCTTTTGTGCATTTTTTTTCAGTTGCAATTGCTCCAGCCACTTTCTTCTGGTTTCTTCATGTTTTCTGCTAACTCTCCATCATCTGCTGTCCATTTGTCCTTTCTTCTCTCTTCTAGTTTTTTTTTCCATTCTCTCTCTCTACATCTGCTTTAACATACTAATCTTTCTCCTTTTGCTCTTTCCTCATTCCTATTTCATCCACTCAAATTTTACCCCTCCATCCTCAATCCACACTTACTCTCCCAATACCCGGCCAATTGTAGATTTTTTATCCCTCCCACACAAAATATTTTTCCCCTCTCCATTTTACTCTCCCAGCCCCATCCCATTCTAATCTTCCCCCAACATCAGCTCCCTTCTAGTTCCAGCCTCACCCAGCATCCGCTCCCTTCTAGTCCCTGCATCAGCCCATTTCCAGTCCTAGCAACCCCCCAACCCAATACCAGTCCTAGCCCCCCCATCAACCCACTTCCAGTCCTAACCCCCCATCAGCCCACTTCCAGTCCTAACCCCATCAACCCATTTCCAGTCAGCCCCCCATAGCCCATTGCCAGTCCTAAACCCCCCATCATCCCACAGCCCATTACCAGTCCTAACCCCATCAGCCCACCTCAAGTCCTAACCCCTCCCCATCAGCCCATTTCCTGTCCTAGCCCCCCCACAGCCCATTACCAGTCCTAACCCCATCAGCCCACCTCAAGTCCTAACCCCTCCCCATCAGCCCATTTCCTGTCCTAGCCCCCCCATAGCCCATTATCAGTCCTAACTCCCCATAGCCCATTACCAGACAGCCCCCATCAGCCAACAGCCCATTACCAGTCTTAACCCCCCATAGCCCATTACCAGTTCTAACCCCCCCAACAGCCCACAGCCCATTACCAGTCCTAACCCCATCAGCCCACCTCAAGTCCTAACCCCTCCCCATCAGCCCATTTCCTGTCCTAGCCCCCCATAGCCCATTATCAGTCCTAACCCCCCCCCATAGCCCATTACCAGTCCTAACCCCCCATCAGCCCACAGCCCATTATCAGTCCTAATCCCATCAGCCCACCTCCAGTGTTAACCCCCCCATCAGCCCATTTCCAGTCCTAATCCCCATCACCCAATTTTCAGTTTAAGCCCCCCCATACCCCATTACCATTCAATTGAAAGCAAGTTCTGCGACGAGGGGACATGGGATGAGGGTGAAGGGAGATAGATTCAGGAGTGATATGCGGAAATATTTCTTTACGGAAAGAGTAGTGGATCCGTGGAATAGTCTCCCAGTGGAGGTGGTAGAGATGAGGACAGTAACTGAATTCAAAAAAGCATGGGACCAACACAGAGGATCTCTAAAGGTAAAAAGTGGACTGTTGTAGTTGTTATGGAAGGACAGACTAGATGGGCCTTGTGGTCTTTTTCTGTCATCATGTTTCTATGTTTCATGTTTCTACCAGTCCTAACCTCCCCATCAGCCCACTTCCAGTCCTAATCCCACCAGCCCATTTCCAGTCCTAATCCTTCCCATCAGCCCCCGCGGGCTTAACAGAGCAGCGAGGGAGAAACTCTCCCCTCGCGCTCTGAAAGCCGGCGTGTGTGACTGAAGCTGCGAATAGAGAGCGGATACAGGGGAGGGCAGGCTCTGCTGGGCAGGGGGGGGGGGCCCCGCGGCACACTCGATTCTGCCGGCCCGGCCCTGATGTTACACTTGTCAATTTGGACATTAATGTCTTATAAATTAATATCAACCAGGACGAGGTGATGCCACTCTTGGAGATCTCTTTTGTGCACTCCCTGTCTCGAATTCCATGGGCATTTTTGTTGTACCTCATCCGATTAGTGTGGATAAAAAATTACTTCTTGTTTGATGGAGTCTTCTATCTTTAAAATTTTGGAAGTACTATGGGGGCGATGGTGGCTCCTTCAGTAGCCACTTTGTATATGGCAAAGATGGAGGAGACTATGATATTTCCTTTGGTTTGGTTTTCTTATGTGTTATTTTGGTGTCTTTTCTTAGATGATATTTTCTTTCTATGGAATGGCTCCACAATGGACTTACATGCTTTTTTAGGGCAGCTTAATACCATCAAGCTGAATATACAGTTTACAGCATACCTTAACACTAGTTCAATTGATTTTTAGGATATCACTATCTGTTGGCCTTCAAACTACATTGTTTCAGAAGTTAGTTCAGCGCAACAGTCTGTTGCACTTTCATAGTCATCGCCGGGGACCCCTTCATCGGTGTCTTCCATATGGGCAATTTTTTGCAGCTTCGCTATATTTGCTTGACCCTTGAGGAATTTAATTTTCATGCAGATGAATTACAGCAACATTTGCTTGATCCCACTTATCCCATTAGGATTATCCAATGGGCTTGGAAGCGCTCACATTTCACTCATTGTGAATGGTTATTGTCTGAAGAACCAAAGTGGACATCAAAAATAGACGGTGATTCTGTCTATTTTTCTCCATATCAGGAAGTAGGAGTATTTCCTTATATGGAGAACACTCCATGGATCATATCATTATTGAAGAAACAGTGGCCCCTTTTAAAACTTCATTCTTGTTTTGATAAGCCACTTACAATTGCCCATACTAGGTGTTCTAACATTAGAGATCATTTGGTACATTTAGCATTGCCGTTTGACAGACCTATTCACCATCAGGACAAGCCAGGTCATTTTGCTTGCAATAGCTGTATCTATTGCACTACTGTGATGGAAGGGGATCCAGCAACCGGCAGATTACTGTCCACCAAAATGGAATACCACTTGCATGTCAGCTTTTGTAGTTTATATTTTATGTTGTCCCTGTGATCTATTATATATAGGGGGCACCATTCATCCAGTCAAATTAGAACTGGCTGAGCATGCTTCTCGCATCCGGTCGGCTGTTTTATCAGCCCCAGTGGTGGAGCATTGTCTATTGCAAGTTTTCACTGGTGGGTGATTGGTTTTGCACACAAAGATCCTCCTGGCAGCAATCAAACATTTAAACTACAATGGACCGAACAAAGTTGGAACTTTCAATTGAACACTGTGAGCCCTAACGGGTTGAATTTAGAAAATAACCAGTCTAGTCTGTTTCAAAAGTCCAATGGGATGAGGTGTTTCCCTTTCAGTGGGATTCTCCTACTCTGATTGGTGGTTCCTCTTTTGTGATGTCATTTTCTGTCGGCCATTTCACACAGAGGCGGGTATTTAAACAGCAGCTTTTTGAGTTACATGTCTGACCCTCTTTCGGCGTCTTGAGAAATGCTGGTTTTGAGATTCTAGATCCCAAGTACCTGAAGCAGAGTAGACAGCTCGAAACGGGCACGTCATGCTGGGATATATGTTGTTACCAAGCTGAGTGACACCTCATTGGTTGGGTATACATCTCAGATAAGTCTTGTTTGTTTTCTTGGATTTTAATAATTACAGGAACTACAACATGAATAAAATTGATGTTCAGGTCATTTGGGAGTGAAGATTTCCCTCTTTTGATGGTACATTCGACAAAATCTATATTAGTGTTACTTGCCCTCACTTTTTCACTTTTTCATGAGGTTATTCTTGATTTTTAATTGCTTAGAACATGCATATATGGCAGGGCTGACAATGGAATAAAACATGGGGACTGTTTCTCTTTAACATGCAGATCTCTCCAACAGATTCACTTTCCAAATGTAAGGCAGGCCCATATCCACTGACCTCCACATAGGCATGACTTTTGAGCCCCTCCCCTGCCTGGCTTAAGGCACACTGTCAAGCCAATGCTTTGGCTGCATTTCTGTGTCCATACTCTTGCTCACTCTCCCAACCATATGACTGAGGTGGGTCATAGCTCCTCCACAGAGATGGGTAACATTTGCATATATTGCATCCCACAGACACTGCAGTCTGGCAAATACCCACCATGGGGTCTTGAAAGAGAATCATCACAATCGAATATGTCACAGTGTAATCCTCCTCAATTTGGGAGCTGAAGTTAGCACACTCCACCGTGTAAGGGAGCTTCAGTCCTTCTCAATTCAGGAGCCAAGGTATCCACACTTCACTGCATAAAGGGAGCTTCTAAGACTTCTGAAATAAAATGGCTGAGACATCTTATTAACCATACTAACTCTGCCTCATAGAAAAATCTTAAAGGGAAAGCCACCACATCAATCATTTTAAAGCAAAGTATCCCAATCTATTTCTTGGTTCAGTCCCCTTGGATGTACTGTATTCAACATAAAATTCCAAAATTGTTCCTTAAAATTTAGGTGTACCACACGATTGCCACCCTGCCAATAGAGGGGGAAAATGGTCAATCAGGTGCCATCATATTTGATCAAATGAATGTCCATTCTGAAGACAATGATCCACTATAGGAGCTCCTCTATTCACTGCATTAATATGGGAATGGTGTTTTTTAGCCATTGTATCATAGTCTGCTTAGTTCATCCTATAAACGCTTTCTTGCATAGGCATAATAAAGCATAGACTAAAAAAGTAGTCTGACAGGCATTCCAATTTTTATTTCTTAAATTGTTATCAGAAGTTATGCATTATGCAGTGAAGTGTGGCTACCTCAGCTCCCGAATTGATGAGGATTACACTGTGACATACCTGATTACAATGAGTATTATCAATGTTCCTCTGAAGCAGAACTCAGTTATTAGCTGGTTCAAAATGCAACAGTCGTGTTGGTATTTACATTGATATTTTAAATGAAAGAGTCTTGCATGATCACTAAAAATAAGATTAAAAAGGACTGAGAAGTGGGGCAGCTTATTTACAGCGGCCTTTATTATAAATAGTCCAACAAAAAATTGTGTTTATTTATAAGAGGGTTTAAGATGTATATGGGATTTTGATTAAATCACATAGTAGAATCATTCAACCTTATATTGATCCATTGTGTGTATGGTTTTGAACTTGGATCAAATCATGGCTACGTCTAAATGGACTGATGCGTATGCTTATACAGAGGAAGAGATTAATAAAATCTTGAAAAATATTCCAGACCTGGGTCCTCAAGACTTGATCATAAAAGGTGAAAAGTGGGCCCAATTGCTGGACCTTTACAAAAAAGTAGAAAGCTTCACAGTTCTACTCTTTTGCAATGTATACATATTGGAGCTTCTCCTAGGGGTCTAAGAGTGCTGAAACAATCTAAATTATAGAATGATGAGGTATTTCTTTAAAATAGATTGGAATATTGATGAAATATACTTTGGATTTAATGTTATTGTTGGCTGAAACATTGTCCACCTCAGAGGCCACTTTAACAGACTCCATACATAAGTTAGAAACAAAAATCAAAGGAAAATGTAGCAGAGGATGTATATAAAAACCAACTACAAGAAGTAAAAGATTCAGCACAAAAACATAAAGAAACCATTTGGGCCACTATATTAAAGAAATTTAGATGTGATCAGGTTGATCTTCAATCAAACACTGTGTTCCTATGGTTGAATAAGGATGAGGGCTCCCATAATAAAACATATTTTGATTACACATCTGAGGAATCAGGATCTAGCGGGAATGACTATCGTACATGGGATTTTTTGGATGAGGCTTCATGGCAAGGGACAGTGAGGGGATGAGGTCGGACTCGTGGATGCCGTCCAAGAATGGCTGATTATGGGGACAGTTGGCGGGGCCCTATATTTCGAACCCAATCCAAGAAACTGAAGTCATAAATTTGACATCTGTTCCCATCACTGAAAATCAAGAATATATTTTAAATCTTGGTATGTCTTTTCTTCCAATGGTTATGTAAAACATGTTTGATTTGTGGATAGCCTTATATATTTTTTTACACACATTGGTGATTAAACTACGCTGAACAACATGTCTTAAGTCAAGATGAGTCGATTGTTCGTAATCCCTCTAAATGGGTCCCAGCTGCCCCTATGATTGCCACTTTCCAGAGAATAGTTTTACAGGATATTTAGCAAATGGAGAAAAAAAATCTTTCTTTTACATGGAATATGAGTCATCAGCATTATTTGGACCTTAAAGAGATGACCACTAATAAAACGATGGTCATATGTAGAGTAGATAAGGGAGGTGCGATCAGGACCGGCCCAAGGGTTTCTGCTGTCCTAGGCAGAAACCCCGGCCATGCTGCTCCCTCCCACCCCCGGAGCCATGCTGAGACTCCTTCCTCTTCAGCCCCATACACCAGGAAACAGTCCACTGTGCCCAAGTGTGCCAAAGAGGTGCTCTAGGGGCCCTATTAAAAGCCCCTTGAAAGTGCCCGGGGACATGCCCACTTTCCCATTCTGTCCCAATGCCCGACGTCACCAGAATGCCTCTGGTGATGCTAGTAGCAATTGTGACAGTGTGGTGAGTAGATAGAGGCCCCACCAGCATCCCAGAGTGTCTTTATAGACCCCCTTGGCCCGACATCACCGGGATGCCTCTGGCAATGCTGGTAACAATTTGTGGCAGTATGATGAGAAGATGGAGAGCTCCCATCTTTCTTCCATTTATTAAATCAAATGCGATCATGCTATGGTAACTATTCCCAAGTGGCCCCAAAACCCTTATTTCTTGCACCAGATCCTCTGTTCAACTAAGGACTAGGTCCAGAATAGCTTCCCCTCTTGTCAATTCATGAACCAGCTGCTCCAAGAAACAGTCATTTATTTCATCTGCCATCGCTTTACATGAAATTTCTATCCATAGAGATTCTATAATGTATTTTGTTTCCTGCAAAACTTTAATCCTATGTGACTCAATGCCCTTTCTAACATAGAGCACAACCCCTTCAGTCCAACAAAAACTTGTGTTTATATATAAAAGAGCTTAAGATGTATATGGAATTTTTATTGAGACACATAGTGGAATTATTCATCCCTATACCGATCCATTGTGTGTGTGGTCTATCATCCATAAGGAAAGAGCAATTTCACAGTTTCAAAGATGGAGATAGCTAATAGCCTCATCATGGAGGACCATGCTACTGTCTTTGGGTCTGAGGATGCTCACATAAAGGAACAGATTGCCAAACAAGTAAATTCTACTCATCAGCACAACCATGAGGTGGAGGACCTAAAGAAGAAGTAATGAGTCTTCAGGCAGGTATCCAAAGAGATGCCATCTCTCTCCTGACTAGTGCAAAAGGCCCTGAGCACCCTGGAAATATAGGTGCTGCAGTTTATTGAAGAGATGGCCATCTCTGAGGTGTAATGGCATGACAGTTCTGTGCCTCCAATTCAGGATGGTAAGTACTAACTTATCATTGCACACACCAGGGACAGCACACATCTGGGTACCATGGCCAGTGCATCTAGTGGATGTAATGCATTGTGATGATGGGCCCCTTTGACATCTTTGTGTTGATATGGTGCTCTCCCCATGTGTGTCCAGCTTCCTGTTAATTGTTTGGAGGGCAATGTGTCAGGCACTAGATATCCATGGTGTGTGTGAATACATATTTTTGGCCGCTGTGCATTGTCTGTGCAGTGGAGAATCATTGCACATTTGCCGTCCTCTAATACCTAGTCATGACACATCCCCTAGTCATATGTCTCTGTCAATGAGACATCAAAGCACCATTTGGGCAGTGCTGTGTGCAAATAAGCCACAGCTCACTATTTGGGATTTACAAACACATCTCATTATTGCTGTCTGAGGGCAAATACATGCTCACAGCAATGGTATAGACATATCACACATGTCAAGCTGGAATGCTGCTTCAGCTTCTCTTCTACTTCCATACCCACAAGAGAGCAGAGGGGACAGATCAGTTAGGGGGATGTTGTGCACAGGGCATTGGACATGACATTAGGGATGCAGGGGAGTTTGGTGAGGGTTTGTGGTTGTGTACTGTTGTTCCTTTGGCATGCCCACACAAATGCTTGGTGGGGGAGGGGGGGCAGTACACAGTGCATCTGCACTACTCTTCCCAAGGGTTCCTGCTGTGTGCTGTGGTAAAACCTGTGTGCAGCATTCCTCCATTGCCCAGTGGTTTTACTAATGTGTCAGACACATACACCCTGTGCGCCATTCACCCATTGATCACAGGAACCATTGCTGGCCTGCAAGCATTGTGGAGGTCAGGTGCTGACCCAGGACCAGACATTTGGACAATGTGTGCTGGAGGTGGGCTACATGTTGGACAAATGTGTACGATGGGGACCAAGACATGCCTGATCTCACCTGTTAATCTCTGTAACTACACTGATTCCATACAACCTTTATTTGTAGACTGTCTGGACAATGTTTGCATCATTTTGTTTCTTTTTCTTTTCCTACAGATCAACCACAAGTGGGGACCTTAAGGCAGCCAGTGATGAGGAGACCCAGAGCAATAAAGGAGGAAACTCCATCTGAATGAGTCAGACATACCACTGCAGCCACAGCAGGATGAGCCAGCAGAAGAAATCATCTGTTCTTTAAGGGCAGTCACAGCAGTCTGATCCTAATCAATGCCAGATACCACTGCCCTCATTCCCCATCCAGGATGCCATGAACAAGTATGTGGAGAAGGAGAATCATGAACAGCATCTGGAGAGGGAGGAGGCAGAGATGGTCACTCTTACCAGACACATTTTGATGACAAGGGAATGATAAAGGACCACCTTGGATGGCAGACCCAGATACTGGAGGAACAGCTAGGTCAGCAGTGCAAGATGATGTGGGAGCAACTGCATCTCCAATGGGAGCTGAAAACCTACCAAGCAAGCATTTCTCACTCCCTAAAGGACATTACAGATTCTATGAGGAATGGTGTTGCAGCTGGCATACCTCTGCTTCCACACAACTCTATGAGTTAAGGACTGTATCACCACTTAAGGGGGGATGATTAGAGGAATAATACCGCCGAAATGGCACCATTGGGTCAGAGTGCATGGGTGAAGAAGTGGGTAAGTGGTGTAGATTTGGGGAGAAGAGGGCGCAGTAAACATGTTCAGATGGTCTACCACTGTCACCTGTATAGATATCCATCTCATCTCCACTAAAAATTCTGTTGTACGAGTCTGGTTCTTGCAGTCATAACTGCTGTGATGAGAAGTTGTCTATGGCTTGGTGCTTTATCCTCTGCAGTCAAAGCCTCTCTCTTGGTCCCCACATGTCCTTCTCTGGTAAATGTATACCTGTCTGAGTGGCAATGTTGTGCATAATGCAGTAGATGGCAAAGATGTTGCACACTCTCTCAGGGTTGTATAGTAATTTCCCTCCACTCCTGTCCAGACACCTGAGCCTGCTCTTGAAGACTCCAAAGATGTGCTCATTCATGGACCTAGTTCTGTAGTGTGTCCTGTTGTTCCTATACTCCTGAGGTGTCTGTGGCTATCTTCCTGGTGTCATGAACCAGGTCCTGAGGTGGCCTCTATGGACTATTTTTCAATGCTATAGGCAGGTTGTACATACCAATGCACTCATTATGGTGGACTTTCCCCAGATGGCATGGGCAGTGCATTTATATGATACTGTGGACCATGAGCAGTGCATCTGGATACCAGTCTCTGTTATGCTGGTGTCAATCCAGGTGCATCCTAAGGGTCCACGGTGGAAGGGTGGGGTGTACATGTTACAACTGGTTGTCTACTGTGTGTGTGTCAAGCATTGTGCCATTCCTCCCATGGCAGGACTCACATATCACAGAACAGTTACATGTTGGCATGGTGCAATTGGCTTACCTAACAACCAGGCATCTCCTAGTTGCTTAGTGGCACCTGCTTGTCCAAGCCAAGATTGTGAGAGAACATATGCATCATGGAAGGATCTCAGGTAGTGCATACATACATCTGTTATGAGCATTTAATCATTGAAAACCACTTGTATGTTCATTGAGTGATAGTTTTGCTGATTTCTGTATGCTCTCTCCTCAGGCTCAAGTGATCTCAGGGGCACATGTGTACTGTCTATGGCTCCAAAGACAAAGGGGAACCAAGCAATGGTATGGAAGTCACTTATGGTCTACTCTAGATGTCCCTGGCTTTGGGGGAATGAGATGAAGTCTTACATCTTCCTCAGCAGGGCTTTCATGAAGGATTCAATGCAGTGAAATGTGCTGGGAGCTTCTAGTGGCAAGAAAGGTCAGTGCTGTTATGACCTTCAATGCCACTGGCAGCGCATGGCTTCTTTGAATTTCTGCCTCCTGGTCAGTTCTCAACAGCTCATAGAGACCAACAATGGTGGTCTTGTTCAGCCAGTACTTCTGGGACACTTGCTCTTCTGTGAGGCATAGAAAACTGACCCTGGCCCTATAGACACATAGAGGCCTATTCCAATGAGTATGTCCAGGCCACTGTGCATCCGGTCAGAACCAGATGCACAGTGGTAGACACGATTCTGATCCCGCAGCGCACGTCTAGCCCCTGCAGGATCAGAATCGTGTCTAAGTCTGTATGTGCAGTCCCAGGCCCGATTCCAGTTGGCCTGCACATACAGGATCCTGCCTGGCTAACTCAGTCCGGCTCCTTAATTGAACCACAGCGCCACGGCATCCAGTTGCCATGGTACTGCAGCTCCATTCAAGAGCCATGATCCCCGGCCACCACTGACTATTTTCATTCCCCACAGCCTGACCCCCGATCAGGCCTCCCAAGGTCAGGGTAAGGCTGCAGGGAATCTCTTGCACCCCCTCTTACCTTTGCCACTCCCCGGGCCTGCCATCCCCTGCAGTTTAGGGGAACTTATTCCACCTCAGAAGTGGAATAGGTTCCCTGTTCTGTCTGCCAGCCCTGGACGTACAGGGCTGACATCAGAATCAGCCCTGTATGTCCAGGGTCATGAACTGGCCACTGCCCGCCCTAACTCTGCCTCTGCACCAGCCCTTTCCCGCCCCCGTCTAGCCTCCCCATACAAACTCTTTATTCATACGGGGAGGATTGGCGGGGATGGGAAAGGCGGACAAAAACAGGGATGGATGTTCCAATGGGATGTCAATTCCCACTATTCGTGTTACAAAATAAACTCCAACATCGAAACAGGCTAAACTGCATAGAACACTATCCTAAATATAACCGGATATATGAGAGCAGCTAGTCACCACCACAGCTCTGAATATCAGTATTAACCATGCATATTGTTGCCACACCCTTGCCCATGAATGTCCCTGCAGATTTATTTGACCATTTTTCTATACCGCTTTTCTTCAGGTCAAAGTAGTTTACAAGAAACAATAACAGTTTTACATAAAACAGGAAACTGAAAACACCTGTCTTAACTTTAATCTTTTTAGTTAGCGGCTGAATATCGCCTCTGAATGGCTACCTAAAGGTACTTTCCCGACTACACCTCAGGAATGCAGAGTCGCTAACTGGGCTGACAGAGCTTTAGGCCATTAGCAGGTCTGTAAACTGGATAAAATGTTTGAATATGCTCTTGTGCTTTAGATTACCTCATTATGGAAGGAAGCAGGTTTGCGGCCCTGGACTGAGGAACAATATTTCAACAGCTGGACTAGATAAATAGGGAAGGGACGTAAAATACCTTGAGTAGTTACAAATGAAAACTTGAAAGGCTGATTCCTACTGAAATGGAATGCCAACAGAATGAAAACATTTGCTGGACTAAAAAACAAACTGATTCTATTCATTTTTTACTATTTTTACATCTCCATTGCCTTTTGCCAGTTTATTACTCTCATCCTCCTTGACTTGTTGGTTTCCTAGATATGAAGGATCTGTTATCTACCATGATGTATCTTGGCTACTCAGGCTCACTCCTTTTGTTATTCCCCTTGTCCAGTAGTTCTTTTTTGGCCCAGTATTCAAAAGCACTTATCCAGAGAGCAGCAGCCACTGTACAGATAAGTGTCTTTTCTGTAAATTTTCTGCAGCACTGTACGAATAATGCTACTGAAAGTACTTAGACTTCCTTGACACTTTCTGCATAGTGACAGCTAAAGAGAAGGCAAAGCCTAGGAGTTCAGTTTGACCCTACCAGTAGCCGCTGATAAGGGATATGCAGGACAAAAAAATTCATTTCATATCATATCATTTTCATTTTTCATTTTTTTGGTATCATTTAGTTCTTTCCAATAATGTGTGCTACTGTGCAATACTGCACACTGTTGCACAATAGTGCACATTATTGCCACTTTTTTATTTTTTATTTATTTATTTACATTTCTTTTATACCGCGCTATTCAACATCAGTGCGGTTTACATAAAACATAAAACATACATGTTGCATATAATGAACTGTGTTTACAGGTAACAGGACATAAAACTTGGATAACTTGGGGTAACTGAGGTGGAATATTTACATCGAACTTTCATATTATACAGGCTATACTCATGAGTGTCTTATAGGGTAGGTTTAGTCATAATATCTATCTTAGACTGCAGGTGACGCTACTGTATCTTCATCTATCTTGTAGTACTGAAGGAATAGGTAGTGTTTCACTGCCTTCCTAAATTGGACCAAGTCAGTGGTCCATTTTATTTTGAAATGCAAATACATCACTGTTCATGATATTCTGCTTAGCTATACAGGTGGAGCCCAATTCCATAACATGCACGTCTGGCCCGCGGACACGTCTAAATTGAAAATGGGCCCCGTTTGAACCTAATTCCACATCTGCAAATCTACATGTGCCCACAAGTCCTGAATTGAGAAGATAGACAGCACAGGCAAAGAGCTATGCAACTGGCGTAATCAACAGGTTCATCGTTGAAGGAGAAGAAATTGAAATCGTGAACAACTTTAACCTACTTGGACCAACTATGAGCAACAAGCAGTCAAGAAATCAGATGACGCATTGCTCATGGCAGAATGGCTATGAAAGACCTAGATAAGATCCTCAAGAGCAGAGATGTCTCTCTCCATACAAAGATTCGACTTGTTCAAGCCATGGTATTTTCAATAACATCATACGGGTGTGAAAGCTGGACAGTGAAAAAGATAGACAGGAAGAAAATTGATGCCTTTGAATTATGGTGCTGGCGGCGAATACTGTGTATACCATGGACTGCCCGAAGAACAAACCAGTCGGTACTAGAGGAGATCAAACCTAAACTTTCTTTAGAAGCTCAGATGACAAGATTTCGACTTTCATACTTTGGACACATCATGCGAAGAGAGAGATCATTAGAGAAAGACATCATGCTTGGCAAGATAGAAGGTCAGAGCAAAAGAGGAAGGCCAGCAATGAGATGGATCGATACAATAACAGCAGCTATGGGTACCAGTCTGTCAACAATGAGCCGCCTGACTCAAGACCGAACACAATTTAGGATAGCTATCCAGAGGGTCGCCATGAGTCAACTCCGACTCGACGGCACTTAACAACAACAACATGTCGACATACTTTGCATCAAATGGTACTTGGCATTATAAAATTTATTTATTTATTTTATTTAACAGTATTTTTAAACCGCCTTATCTTATTAATCAAGGTGGTATCACAGCAAACTATCGGGTAAGGTGATTGTGTTAAACATGCAGTGAGGGTGAAATTTAGTTGAGTGTGTGTTTGTATTGTGTGCTAGATTGGTTTGAGCTATGTACAATGTGGGCTATATACAGTGGTGCTAAAAACATTTTCTATACATACAGTGTTTAGGCGGTATCATGTGCTGTTATACATTCTCTTAGGTTATGTGATGTGTCCATAGTGTTCTATGAACAGCATGGTTTTTAGCTGTTTTCTAAAGTCTTTGAGGTCTGTAGTTGCCCTCAAGTCGTCCGGTAGTTTGTTCCATATCGTTGGAGCAGCCATGGAGAGTGCTCTGTCTGTTGTGTCCTTGCGTGTGTGTTTGAATTCACTTGGGGTGCTGACTCGGTTGTGTGTTTGTTTTCTTCTAGGACGTGTGCTGGTGTCTGGTTGTATGAGGGTGTGTAGGCTGTTGGCTGATGTGTGCTGATTTATCTTAAATAGGTTTATGATGGTTTTGTATCTGATGCGTGCACCGATTGGTAGCCAGTGTAAGTCCTTTAAGGTAGGTGTGATGTGCTCCTGTCTCGTAGTACCGGATATTATTCGTGCTGCAGTGTTTTGTGCCAGCTGGAGTGGTTTGAGGGCTTGTTTCGGTAGTCCAAGGTATATCGGATTGCAGAAGTCCAGTATTGGGGTTATCAGTGCTTGACAGACGGTACGAAAGTGTTCTGGGGCGAGTAGTGGTTTCAGTCTCCTGATGATTCGCATCTTGTAGTAGACTTTTTGAATTGTTTTGTCTATGTGTGGCTTGAGGTTTAGTTTATTGTCCAGAGTAACACCGAGGTATCTCACTTCTGATCTTATTGGTATAGTAGTGTTTTGTATCTTGATATTTGGCGGGTGTATGAAGCTTTGGTTCCGAGTGATGATTAAAGCTTCGGTCTTGTTGTAGTTTATTGCGAGGTTGTTGTTTTGACACCAACTCATCATTTGGGTAAGGCAGTCTGTTATCTTAGAGAGGTCCGGGTTGTCGATTGATATTGGGGTGTATATCATGATGTCGTCTGCATATATTGTGTATTGAATGTTGTGCTCTTTCATGATGTTGCATATTGGTTGGATGTAGATGTTAAAAAGGAGTGCTGAGAGTGCGGATCCTTGAGGTACTCCTTGATGGACATTTATGGGTCGGGAGGTTTTGTGTCCTACCTTGACTTGTAGCTGTCTTTCGGTTAGGTATGAGTGGAACCATTTCAATGTGATACCGTGTATACCAGTGTTCTTTAGTCTTTCCAGGAGCGTGTTGTGATCCACTGTGTCGAAGGCTGAGGAGATGTCGATGAAGATCATTATGATTCCATTCCTGGTGTTGTCAATTATTCTTAGGATGCTGTCGAAGAGGTAGATCAGTAGCGTTTCGACTCCATGGTTGGGAAGAAAGCCGTGTTGGTTGTCGTCGAGTGTTTCGTGTTTCATGTTTGTCGATGTGTTCCTGGAGTTGTAGTTGAACTGTTTTTTCAATGATTTTTGCCAGGAAGGGTATGCTGGAGATTGGTCGGTATGCTGCTGGATCTTTTTTGTCGAGAGTTGTTTTCTTAGTGATTGGTCTTACTGAGGCAAGCTTTAGTTGCTTTGGCATGAGTCCTTGAGTGAGTGAGTTGTGTACTATTTTATGTATGGTGTGGATGAAGTTTGATTTGGTGGCTTTGACCCATGACACTGGGCATGGGTCTGTAGGAGCATATAGCATATAGCATATTTCATGTAGGAGCATATAGCATATTTCATGTAAATAGTTCATGTATATAGTTCAGCCCCTGTTATCCAAGTTTATATTCCTGTTCGATGTAAAACCAAACAGAATGTGTGTATTGGTCACTTTGTTATACTGTAAACCGCGCTGATGCCGAATAGTGCGGTATATAAGCAACTGTAATAAATAAATAAATAAAATAAATTGTAGAGATGATGTGGGATATCTGCTCTGTTGAGGGTGAGTAGAATGTGCCCCAGGTTTTGGTGTGTACGTCTGTCCTGGTGGTCCCACTGGGTGTTGTACGCTCTGTGGAGTGAAATTTGTCTTTGATATGGTCGGCGAATTCCTGTGGATCAACCTGTACTTCCCCTTCTGTTGTTTGCTCTTTTGTGAGGATCTTGACTATTTCGAAAAGCTCTCTGGGTTTGTTGATGGAAGTATTTATCATGTTTGTGTGGAATTCCCTCTTTGATTGGTTGATGTGTTCATTGTATTGTTTTTGCTTTGTTAGGTAAAGATGTTGGTCGGCTGTTGTTTTGTTTTTTCTCCATCTCCGTTCAATCTTCCTGAGCTCTCTCTTTTCCCGTCGTATTTTTGCTGAGTACCATGGTTTGTTTTGTCTCCTGTTTTGTCTCCTGTTGTGACCCCAGTGATCCCTGCCTTGGTCATCTGCTAAGGATAGGCCCTTATCAAGTGCACAAAACCTGAAACTAACATTGAAATTTCCCAAAGGATGCATAATATTGCTGAGTAATAAATCTATGCCCTTTTTGTGTCTCTGGCCTATAAGTGCACTTATTCTGCTGCTCCTCACTGCCTTTCATCCAGGGGTGGCTCAAGGCAATCTGCTGCCAGAGACGATGAAAAGGCGCCCCCCACCTTAGAGGGGGGTGGGGCTTTCTCAGAAATCCAATCAGAGACTGAACCAAACCAAAAAGCCAATTAGATTATATGGAGGAAATTCAAGATGTTTGCAAACAGGGCCATATTGAGCTGCAATCGCACCATGTGCGACTTGCAGCTCGGGCGTAAGCTCCCATCTCCCCCCATACCTCCGTCCAGCGCTGCCTGCTCTTTCTCTGCTGCTGCCACTCTCTGTTTTTTTCAAAGCGGCGCCGGCAGTAGGGAAAGAGCAGGGAGCGCTGGACAGAGGTATGGGGGAGGAGGAGGGGGGCATGCTCCCGATCTGAAAGGCGCCGGCACTTTAAGCAGATCTGTCCCTCCCTACTCTGACATCGCGCTGCGAGAAGGCTGGGGAGCGCATTTCGGTTGCCTGCTATTGTCCTGCCAGTGACGGCAGGGCAACAGCAGACAGCCGAAATGAGCCCCCAAGCCTTTCCGCCCTGTGCGGCTGCACCGCTTGCACAGGGCTAGGTACTGTCCCGTTTGCACACCAAGGAACTAAAAGACAGCAAGAACCAACAGCACAGTTTATAAAACTAAATTATAACTCATTTTTATTTTGTTGTTATAAACTGCGTTATGGTTTTTGCTTTTTATTTTTCAACATATTTATTTATTTAACAGGTTTTTTATTCCGCTTTATCATTTCAATCAAAGCAGTTTACATTGTAACTTAAACGTGGTAAACATACATTAAACAGGGACAAGGATAACTTGGATTTTTCTGAGCAATGGAGGGTGAAGTGACTTGCCCAAGGCCACTAGGGGGTATGTTTACTAAACCGTCTTAATGTGCGCTCTGTGACGTTATCGCGCAATAAGGTTCCTTATCGCGCAATAATGGTGCTTTTTAAGGCGCACAGGTACCTTATCGCGTGATAACACACGCAGCGGTGCAAACGAGCGCTGAAGGTGGGGAAAGGCTCCCGGAGGGCGGAGGAAGGCTCCCCAGGGGCAGAGAGAAGGGGTCAATGGGTGGAGAGTGGGAGGGGAGAGGCTCCAGGCACACTAACGCTGTGAAATCCGAGGCTCAAAACTAACGCCAGTGAAAACCTGGCGTTAGAGCTGATTTAAAGGGAAGAGAAACGTTTTCTGTCAGCAATGTACAGCAAAATCAGGGAAACCTACAAAAAAGTGATAAGTGTGATACATGTGCATGGAACAAAAGTGCAAATAAACATTGAAAATGACCCCAACAAAATATAACAAAAACATAACCAAGCTGGGCAATAGTGATATGAATGGGAAACATTGAAAAACACACCCAAGAAAGCTCCAAAAAAAGGATATGAATTTTGGAAGGGTCTACGCTCCATCCCCATACAAAGTGAATGATCCCACAGTGAAATAGCGCTGATCAGGGTTTCCCTCTCCATTGGACAGGTTTCCTATGGCATGCACATGTTCCACAACAGCAGGGCGGGCATGTTGGAATCGGCAACTGGACAGATGCTGGGAAAGGGGACACAGAGGGCTGCAGACGGCACATGCTGTGCTGCAGTGGGCCACAGTGCGGACTAGGGTGATGCCTAGGTGGCCCATAGGAATGCTAAAACAGTAGAGCAGCCAGACAGCAACTGATGAGGGCCCAGCATGGGCATGAGTGTGCTTCCCACAGTGTCACAGGGGATAGTACCCAGCAGGTACTGTGTGGGACCTGGCACTGCAGTACCCCCAAGGGCACAGAACATTGACAGGCGGTGCTGGGGGGAAGCGTGGACAGCTATGCAGGCACCCCTAACCCAGAACCTGCACCATAGGCAGCCACCTACCCGCACAATGGATGGCCTGAGACAGCGCTCCACCAGCAGCACCAGAAGACGGGCATGTCAGCAGGGTGGCAGAGGGGTACTGGTGGTGGAGGGGGCAGTGGCAGCTGCCCAGAGCAGACCGTGGCCTAGCCCTGTGTAGATGGGTGCCATGCACTGCAACAGACAGGCCCTGTCTGATGAACAGTCATGGTATCCCCAGGGAATGCACTGTCTCTGTGGCAACACGGTGGTGCAGTGCACACAGTCAGTGTGTTCAGGAGCAGAAGATCACAGGTTCAAGTCCCAGCTGTGATTCCTGCCAAACCAGCACCCATATTTTACCCACTGCTAATACAGGCAGAACCTGTAGTGCAGATGACGTAGACATGCCCAAACACCTGCATTTTACCCTACAGAGCACAGACACCATAAACATGTGCATTTCCTAGAGCAGAGTCTCCAAAATGCAGCCCTGGAGGGCCAAACACCATTCAGGTTCCATGCTGCCTCTAATAAATGTGGCTGTGCTGCATTGCTATGCACCGCCCCCATGGTATGCAGATGTATCTCATGCATATTCATTAGGGACAGCATGAAAACCCGAACAGTGTTTGGCCCTCCAGGACTGGAGTTGGGAACCTCTGCCCTAGAGCAGCAACCAACAGGGGCAGACACACCTGCACCCACAGGCTCCATTATCCCAAGCCTCCTGGAGAGGCAGGATGTTGCGCCCTGCGTGCATCTCCCTATACTAGCACTTGCATACCTTAGCAATACCACCCTAAACATGGGAAAACTGTACACAGCTATCAAAAGGTTGCTATGAGAACTGGCAAATAGCAATTCCTACGTTAAGCACAATTGGCTGATTGAGCTGCATCATAGCAACCTTTCTGATGTCTGTGGAGTGTGCCCCAGGTCTGGTGTCTGACAGAGTGACCCCAACAGTATTGCGTACCATAGCCATGCCTGCACTGTGCCCAGGACTGGTGTGGTGGCCAGGGCTCCCAAACACCTCTATAGTTGCACAATGCTGGCATAGGTGTGTGGAGTGTGTGTCTGTATATCCAGTGTGTGGTGGCTGCCAACACCCTCCACAGCCCACACTGCTAGCACTGTTGCCAGTATTGGCCTGCCAATTTGCATAATGAGGAGCAAGGTAATGTGAGAATAGCCTGGCCTGGTCGCATCTGCACAGGGCATAGGGCAATGGCTCGGACATTGTAGTGCCCGGTACCACCTGCATGGACAGCATGGCCACAGCATGTCCTGCTGGGAGGTCACTCTCACCCTGACTGAGCAGTGACCATGGCATGAATAGGTTCCCCCATAGTGCTATATAGCATTTCTCTCATGTGATATTTATGGGTTCCTTTTGGGGCCCAATCACTGACTTATCTGCTTGGTGTGTATGCTGGCATCCCAGTTCTGGGTGCATGCATCTTCTCCAGGAACATGCACTATGGACTAGCTAGCAGACTGTCTGCAGCTAGTATGTGTCTTGCTAGAACACCTTGCAGGGTGCAGCAGCTGGAGGCTTGCTGCAGGCGAATGTCAGATAGTGGTGGGGTGCAGCTGAGCATTTCCAGGCCTAATGTCTGTCTGCTATTGCTTTATGGATGTGTACAGAGCTGCATTGACTGCCCTGTAGGATGTCTATTCCCCAGCAGGACTGGGGTTGATGGTCCCCTCTACTGCCACCATTGCAGGGAGGTAGAATGTGGATCTGTTGGTGGGAGACCCTGTTGCCCACTCTAAACTCCAGAGAGTGGGTTGGGTGGTGGTACATAATCTGCCTTTAGGTCCATAAGGGCTAAACCTGACTGAGAAATACAGATGTAGCCAAGATGTGTCTGCAGGAACTACCTATCTCACACACTAGCACTGCTGGGGACCTGCAGCATGGCCTATTTCTGCCATGGAAGGTGCTGTGGACCTGGTGCTGGGCGCCCCACCTTACCCTCAGGGTGAGCACAGTACCTGCACAATGAGACGGTGTGTAGCTACTCTGTGCCAGTAACACACATGGTTAGTTCCCCCTACCAGGCCGAGGTGCTGTGGGGGTGCATACCCCATCTTGTGATCATCTGTATACTGCTGATTTGCATGTGCAGTGCATCATGGGCACGGGTGGGTTAAACCTATCCTGGTGATCACAGCAGACTGTTTGAGTGGTGACGTGCAGTCCTTCTGCAGCCAGCCAGGGGTTTGTTAGCAGCTATAGAGCTGTAGCCCACTGGTTACTTCATTTCCTGTAGAGCCAGAGGTCATGGGTTCAAACCCACAGTGAGGTTATTTGATAGGGCTTTCCAAAACATTGTCTATTTTTAATGTACATTAGTGCTGTCAGCAAAAACACCCTCAGAGTACTGTAACCATAAGGTGCCTCAGAAGGCGCCTTATAAGGTGCCCTATAGGGCGCCCTATAAAGCGCCTTCTGAGACACCTTATGGTTACAGTGCCTTATTAGGTGTCCTATGGAGCACCTTATAGGGTGCCCTATAGGGGACATTATAGGGTGCCGTGGCGGACAGTGCACTTTATAGTGTGCCCTATAGAGTGCCTTATAGGGTGCCTTATGCGGCACCTTAGGTTACGGCACATGAGGGTGTGTTTGCTGGCAGCAATAATTAAAATACCTCACAAAACAATACTTACATGTCAAAGCTGATGTCTCAGCCAGCCTTATGCATTAGGCACACTGGGGGATCGAACTCATGACCCGTGTATCATCAATCAGTGTATTAACCATTGTGCTGCACCTCTGTTTCTCTCTTTGTATGTCTGGGTGCCTACTTAAGATTACTGCGCGTTAACACGCTTAGCAGCGCTTCGCCCGATAATATGCGCAGCAGCGTGCGTTATCGCGCGATAATCCCATTTTGCTACTTTAAGACTGAAATGCCCACTCCTTTTATGGCAGCCTGCACACTATCGCTGGGTGCACGTTAAGATGGTTTAGTAAACATACCCCTAGGAGTACTAGTGGGAATCAAACCATGGTCTCGTGGTTCCCAAGCCAGTGCTCCACTCCTATATATATAACATATATTTTGCATCCACAATAGGTGCAGAGCAAAACCAGGACATTCACCCACAGAACTCAATATTAAAAAAAAAAACTGATTCTGATCATCTTGCTAACAACAACAACAATAACCACTATTCTCCAGTACCAGGCATATTGTGAACTAATACAAAACCCTAAAACAAAGAGCAAACCTACCATACCATACCATATCAGCACAAACTTCCAAAACTCACATAAGGAGCCCATCCAAAGAAAGCATAACTGTAAATATTACAGTGGGCCCTGGAACATCCATACACCTATTTGAAAAGCTGAACAAGTCAAATTACTACAGTACAGTAGAGATCTTTATGTACAAACTCCATGTTAACAGAACACCTGACCTCAGTCACACACTCGCAACATCGACCCTCATCAAGTCCAGAATAAGTAACCACAATCTAAAGTAAAAATAAAAATATGTATACTAAATTTAAATTGAAACCCCAAGAAGCCAGAGCCCACATGAGAGCAACATTAGATAAATAAGAGATGCAGTTCCCCAATATTGTGTAAAATATAAAAATAGCACAAAGTCCAATCACTAAAATTAAATAAAATTATTTTTTCTACCTTTGTTGTCTGACCATTTTATTCTCTGATCATGCTGGTCCCGATTTGACGCGTCTGCTTTTCTGTCTTCTCTCAGCTCTCTTTCTGTGGTCTATAGTCCATGGTCCATCTGCCATTTCTTATCTCTTCTTTTGTTTTCTTCACTTCCTTCCATCAGCTCATTTCCAGTTCCAGTAACCCTCCCCAGTATCAGCCCTCTTTCCAGTCCTTCCCTCCCAGTACCTTCCAATGTCAACCGCCTTGCATTCCCACGACTGCAACTAGTGCCCATTCCCTTCAAGTCCCTCTCCTTCCCCACTGTCCAGCCCCTTCTAGTCCAAATACCATCCCAGATATCAGCTCACGTCCAGTCTCAGTGCCACCCCCCCATTCAGTTCCCTTCCAGTCACCCTACCCTCTGTCCATCCCCCTTCCAGTGCTATTTGCATGTCAGCTCCCTTCCAGCCTCCTCCCCATTACCCAACCACTTACCACTTCCATCCCCAGTGTCAGCTCCCTTCCAGTTCCCCTTCAGTACATCCCGGTGTCAGCTCATTTCCAGCCCCCCTCTTCCCCCCATGTCAGCTTTATTGGTGCTCCCTCCTTCCTCTGGCAGACCCTCTCATTATCTGCTCCCTTCCAGTCCTATTCTACCATCCTCCCGCATCAGCCCTTTTTTAGCACTAGCCCCTAGTTTTCTTCCAAGGCCAGCAGCACTCTCCTCCCCTCCCCCATTAGCCCATTTCCAGTCCTATCCCCCTTATTAGCCCACTCTAGTCCTGGCCCCCCAAGCAGCCTATTACCAGTCCTAGCTCATTTCCAGTGCTAGCCCCCCGTCTGCCCATTACCAGTATTAACCCCTCCCCAATAAGTCCATTTCCAGTCCTAGCCCCCCAATCAGCCCATTTACTGTCCTAGCCCACCTAATCAGCCCATTTCCAGTTCTAACCCCCATCAGCCCATTTCCAGTTCTAGCCCCCCTCCCGATCAGCCCATTTCCAGTTCTAACCCCTCATCATCCCATTTCCAGTCCTAGCCCCCCCATAGCCCATTACCAGTCCTAACCCCCCATCAGCCCATTTCCAGTCCTAGCCCCCATAGCCCATTACCAGTCCTAAACCCCCCCATCAGCGCACATCCAGTCCTACCCCCCCCCCCCCGTCAGCCCATTTCCAGTCCTAGCCCCCCATAGCCCATTACCTTGTTTCCCATCAGTGCCGGCGGGCTTAACAGAGCCGCGAGAAAGGGGAACTCTCCCTTCGCGGCTCTCTAAAGCCAGCGACGGCACTGAGAGAGAGAGGAGGGTTCTGCCAGGGCGGCCGTGGGGCACTTTAGCGGCAGCGGCAGCGGCAGCGGCTCCTCTTTTTTTTTTTTTAAGGCCGAGTGAGGCGGGCTTTTTAGGGGCAATTTTTGCCGCCCCCAAAATGTTGCCGCTTAAGGCCACCGCCTCACTCAGCCTCATTATAGAGTCGTCCCTGCTTTCCTCTATTATCTCTCTACACCCCTCCTTGGGAACTCCACTCTTCTGGCAGATCATTTCTATCTGTGCCCTTCTCTTCTACTGCAAACTCCAGACTTTGCTCCTTTCACCTTGCTGCTCCTTATTCCTGGAACAAACTACCTTAGTCTGTTCATCAGGCTTCTTCTCTGGCCCTTCTCAAATACAGTCTTAAAGCGCACCTCTTTGTTGCCGTTTTTGGATATGATTGGCCCAATCTCTCTTGTGCTTCCTTACCATTCCCCCTAGATGTATCCTTTCCACAGCTGCTGTGTTGTCTGTCATGACTAGATTGTAAGCTCTGCTGAGAAGGGACCATCTTTTACATGCATCTGTGTAGTGCTGCATAGGTCTTGTAGTGCTATACAAATGAAGAGTAGTAGTAGGGCATTGTGGTTATGGCATCCGATTCCCACCTATCTGGGTATTGGCATTTCTCACAGCAGCTACATCTGTCCCATCGTGGCATGTGTTGGTCTGTATACATCCGCTATTTGTGGAGCAACCCTGCCTGCCTTCCCACAGTCTGCTTTGTGGCACTGTTCCCTTGGTCAGGCCTGTGTGGGCATGGGAGGCAAGATCCCTGTGCTATCATACCAAGTAGCCAACCTCCAGATATATCGCCACTTGTGCAGCTCTCATAGTTCCTGGACTGGGTAGGGAAGTAGGGTTTATGGAACAATCTGGGAAATGTTGGCACAATATTAGTCATTTCTCCGAGGGCCTGGCACAGCAGATGCATGGCCGCCGTATCATACAGCCAACAATATATGATCTTATTAGGGTACCCTATGGAAAATAATCCAGAAGGAATCTGAATATGTTCCTATACCTAAATGTCAAAACACATCCCTGTCAATAATAAGGGACCCTCAGAATAAGAGCATTCAGCAGTGAAAACAGCGCTAATACCTGCTCAACAGCTAAATCATTTGTCTCAAAAAATGTGCATTATGGGCATGCATTAGTGCTATTTTCATTGTTGAATGCTTTCATGCACCCCCTGAATTGCAGATGAGCACATTAGATCCTCCCATGCACCCCTCAAACCACACACACACACACACACACTCACACACACACACACACACACACACACACACACACACACACACATACACACTTT